>JASGXE010018759.1:0-16690 GCA_030068105.1 Sinentomon sp. SZTP_YWyxl
TGTTGGTTTTGTGTTGGTTTATATGTTGGTTTTTTGAATGTTGGTTTTTTCGATCGCAGTTTCCGAGAAAATGGCTGCTCCTGCAATTGTGGTGCAATGGAGGTTTTGAAGTCTGGGTCTCTCACGGGTAGTTTGGTTCCATTAGCTTCTTCCAAATTGCCACCCCAACAACCGTTCTGGGGAAGTGCGGAAGGGATGTTTTCTATATGCAGCGCATTATTTGCGGAACTGTGCTTCGGAGGTATTATTATACCGAGTTGTTTATTTCTTTGTTCTGGAGGCACTAGAAGTGGTCCGAATAAAACCCGCCCCTTATCTGCCGTTTAGGGATGATTTTCTGCTGGGAGGGTTGTAAAGCTCGGGTACGTGTTTTTTCGACAGGCATGTGTTCTCCGTGGCTCAAGTGATGGGGATTTAGCCGCGGTCTATACGGTTCGGTGATAGCACATTTGGGGGTACCTCTGAAGGGGTGCATTGGGGCAGTGGGAGCTGATGTTTGGGAAACAATGTGTGGAAAAAACCAACATTCAAGGTGTGTTTATATTTTTTGTTGTTGGCTATTAATTCCTTCATGTTGATCCTTCATGTACCTATCTGTCTTTAGGACTCTATACCTCGGAATAAACTCCTTCAAAATGTAATCATTTTCCGAGCATTTTTTGCGGAACAGTTAGAAATGGCTACACAAATACGTTTTCTCACAAAAAGAGCTATTTTGTGGCGGCAAGCAAAGAAACGGCATGCCTGCTAAGATTTTAAGTGTGTGCACACGATACCCTCCAGCTTTTTGCAAGCGTGGCGGCCAGGGGCCACCTTCGTCCTAGTTCAAATTCGTCGTTGTTGTTCAAATTTTTCCTAACTTCAAATTTGTCCTAGTTCAAATTGCATGTTCAAATTGCACGTTCAAATTGCACGTGCAAATTCGTCGTTCTCGTCTCAGGAAAACGTCGCGCAGAGCATCTTGCCCGGTCACAAAATTGCAAATTGGTTCACGGAAAGAAACAATGATATTTCTGAATCAAATTTTCAGTAACAATTTGATCGCCTGACTGCTTAGGGCTCATCAAAGTTTCAGCGCATTCTACATTAAAATTACCGAAATCAGAACAAAACTTTGCACAGAGAAATTACAGCAAAACGCGCAGCAGATTTCGTTTCTCGAAGGCGTATCTTCGAAATCTACCGAAATCGCAGGCTGCACTGACGTCATCGCAACAAAAACCTCATTTTCTACACTGCTATAACAAAAAAATTTTAAAGATATTTCAACCTGTCCTGACGTTTCCCATCCTATTTTGACCTGCTCTTGGTCTCCGTCCACCGCCTGGTGTCCCCCAGCCGCAAAAATGTAAAATTACCCAAAGGTGCAAAAATCTAAAAAAAATCTGTCACCGGCTGGAATCGATCTCCATGCGTCGGATTGTCGTCCAGTCTCTTGACCACTAGACCACCGATGCAGCTTCCGAAATTCGCTTTCGAGTGTGCCGTTGATCAAATAAATGTGTTTTTAAGAGCGCCCGCTCAAAAATGACGTCAGTGCGACTGTGATTTCGGTTGGTTTCGAAAATAAGCTTCCCGAAGAGCGGCATTCTGAAAGAACACTTAAATAGTGATGATCGCGAATTATACGCATAGCTCTGGGATTCCCCGCTATTGTAAAGGGACAAATTCTGGGTCAAATGGCCAAAGGTTTAGATGATTTTGATGTCAAAATATGGGCCAACAATTGATTCACAACTTTGCAGCAGGTCGCTTCGGTCATTCGTACACCGCATTCCGCAAAGCCAGTATCGGGGATGTTCAAATTATTTGCCCACAAATTATTTGCCCATTACTTTTTCTTCCATTTCTTTTATCCTGTGGGGGGACAGTGGTTATTGTTCTTGGGTGGATTGCACAACCTCGGGCAAAGTTTGCCCAGAGGCAAAGTTTACCCAGGGCTTGTTGGCCTGGGCCAAAGGCTTCGGGCCAAACTGGATTGCACGCAGCTATAAGTTAGCACTCGGATTGCTACATGTGAGTTTCTTAGCACTCGCGCTAAAGGGCTTTATCCCCGTCCTAAATGGGTTAGCCCGGTGCCGTCCCTTTGACACCCATGACACCCGTCTTTCAAAGATGATTTTGCTACTGAAATTGCTAACTCAGATTGTCACCCATGCCAAATAACATTTGTTGCCAAATAACATTTGTTTTGAGAATGCAAGAAACCGCGTCTTTGTTTTAAAATTATATGAGCGCAACATTTCAGGCCATGTGCTCAAATCACAAGCATTCCCTGTGATATACAAGTTCAGTAATCTGTCAATGAAATTTTGCAACGCAGGCACAGATGTATGCTTGATAGATGCACACATGTAGCCATCTGTCAGAGAAATTTTAATCCAGAATCACATTTCTTAAATCAAGTTTTTTTTCTTCAGCATGGCCAAGAAGACAATTTGTAAGAAGAACCAGATCGAATTTTTTGTCCTTTCGACATCACATTGTTTGGGTGCAAGACCACACAATCACAGTCGAGATCACTTAATTTTGCGATCACGTTTCAAAATCCTATCATGAACACGAAAAATATGTGATAATGTGTTCTGATGTGTACCCGAGGTGAAGAGTGTGCACGCGCATCAGGTTGCGGCAGTCATCGAAGATGTGCCCTGGCAAAGAGTTTCAGTCCCTCACTGACCTCGGAAGATGTGGATAAAAAGGACGCGTTTTTGCGAATCCCTAAAGAAAAAGGCTCAATCTTCGCCCGATGAATGGTCGCATGCCAACAACTGTTATAGGAGTTTTCAGACAACCTTTTACGATTCACGATGGCTATCATAGTCGTTACAGGTTTTGCACAAATTCATCAACCTTCCGGCCTATCACCTGCTGATGAGGGATGGCCAGCAGAGAGAAGGTCCAGGTGGAGCTAACTTCTCAAATAAACGTTTTCTGACCGACCGTATGGTTTTACTTTGAACGCCTTCAAGTTTCTCCACCTCACCAACATGAAACGGATCCGCTGTGGAGCCGTATTGAAGATCCAATTTTACAATGGTTTTGAACTTTTGCACTTTGGTTTTGAACGCCTTTTCCCTTCTCGTACATTTTGCGTCGAGTTGTTTAAAGAACGATCTATGAAATACAATAAGGAGAATCTTTTCCTAGTGGACGCTGAAATTTGAGAGTAATAGGTACTAATTGCACTGCAGCCATTTCGTGCACCTGTCGCAGACATTGTCAAGGTCTAATTGCAATTGAGTTACAACATTAGGGCTCAAAAAGTTCTAAACAGCGAACATTTTGGCGTCAAGCGAGAGCTTTGGCATTAACTTCCGCGACTATCTCCTTTGCAGGCTTTTTTAACGAAAATAACCCAAGGCAAAACACGCACAGCAAAAGGAGAAAATGGAAACGGTTCCTCGAGCGACAAAATCGATCAAATCAAACATAATAAATTTTAATGTGCTGAAAAAAAATAAAAAAGACCACGAGAAACCCATTCGATTCGTGAACAAAAGACTTCAGGACTTCAGGACAAAGATTTCCGGACTCAAGATGCGGTCGAAGGCGCCCTGCCAAGTCTGAGATGCTGCTAAACTCCTGCCATCGTCCTGCTATAAGATCCTGCTAATTTAGCTGTTTGACTAGAATAAAGAAAATGAAAGTTGATAGGTCGGTAGTAGGACTTTAGCAGCTATAGTAAGCTTAGGAGGCTGATTTGAATGAGGTCCCAGATTTCCAGATTCTGCAGAACTGCTACTGCAAATCTCCATCTTGGATCAAAGGCGACTGCAAGATGCGTGATTTATGCAAAACCTCTACAACTTTAACTCAGTAAAGGCATCCCATGGTTGAAATCTATGCAATGTGTTTGAGCTTCACATAATTATTCAAAACGACGAAACTGCGTGAAAAATTGCATTGTCGCCTATCTCAGACTTAATGAACGATCAACCGAGACAATATCAGACATAATCAGAAATTTTCATTTTGTCGAACCACAGTAGAGTGCAAGCCCCGAGGTGGGACGCGAGCCGAAGAAACGGCCAGCGCGCAGCCTAGCAGACATATGCAGCCATAGAAATTAAGAAGGAGAGTACATATAGTAATTGAAAGCTGAACTTATCAAGATATCAAATGGTCTAATGACTTCGCGACACCACCCATGATCACACTAGTCTCCCAGGTGGGACGCGAGCCGAGAAGCGGCCAGCTGCGCAGCAACCTAGTACCTACATAGAGATAATTAACGTTGCAATTAGGCATACTAATTGAAAGCGAGAGAAAAGTCGAGGGCAATGTGTGCAGAATGACCAGCATGATATCGATAATTATGAATGACAGCTCTCTAGGAATTGAAAGCGAGAGAAAAGTCGAGCCTAATGGGTGCAGAATGACCAGCATGATATCGATAATTTTGAATGGCAGCTCTCCAAGAATTGAAAGCGAAAATAAAGTCGTGCCTAATGGGCACAGAATGACCAGCATGATATCGATAATAAGTGAATGACAGCTCTCCAGGAATTGAAAGCGAGAGAAAAGTCGTGCCTAATGGGCACAGAATGACCAGCATGATATCGATAATAAGTGAATGACAGCTCTCTAGGAATTGAAAGCGAGAGAAAAGTCGTGCCTAATGGGTGCAGAATGACCAGCATGATATCGATAATAAGTGAATGACAGCTCTCTAGGAATTGAAAGCTAGAGAAAAGTCGTGCCTAATGGGCACAGAATGACCAGCATGATATCGATAATAAGTGAATGACAGCTCTCTAGGAATTGAAAGCGAGAGAAAAGTCGTGCCTAATGGGTGCAGAATGACCAGCATGATATCGATAATTTTGAATGACAGCTCTCCAGGAATTGAAAGCGAGAGAAAAGTCGTTCCTAATGGGCTCCAGAATGACCTGCAAATATCGATATCATGGTAGGGTCTTAATGGTTTTCATGCGACTAGCCTATCCTGAGGGTTTAAAACTCGATGATGGCAGCCTGTTCCTCGCAGTTGAATTCGATTTGTTATCTGGATACAATCCAAGGATAATAATTTTCCGGTATATCTCTACTAGGTTATTGTTGGTACTGTGGGTCGATTGTGATTGTTACAATATTTTGTGGTTCAGGTGTGTTCAGGTCTGTTGATTGAGGAGGTAAGTAATTCATGACTAAATTCGACTTCTTTACAATTATCTCAGTGGCGGATCGATCAAGAGCTTTGCTATATAAGGGAACGAGAAGCTCAGGTTCGCTCCCAGTACAGAACCGGGCAGAGCCGCAACGAACATGGGGTCTGGGAACTGATGCTCCCAGAAAACGTTTAAATTCATTCGGCAGAAGATCCCCTACGCCACTAACCCAGCCCAACGTTAACCCTAAGCTTGAAAATGACCAATTTCATGCAAATATTTCTGCTGAAACAATTTTATTGAATAAAACAAAAATATTCCTCTTCATTCGCTGAGAAAGATGCATCTTAATGCGGAATTGGCTATTTCTCAAGCTTGGGTTAGGGTTAGGGTTAGTGGCTTTGGGGAATGCGGCCGAGTTCACGCAAAACTATAGCTCTCCACCATAGTACCGCATTTGGCAAAATATTTTTCCAACATGGTGGCGGGCGTCCAGAGAATATGTTTCGGTCAACCATTTTCTTCTTTCCCGAGCTTCCTCAAAAAGGGTGAACTACACGTACATACGTATATATAATGAGAGTCGATTTACGTAAAGTGCGTTCATTTTCAGAATGGTCCGCGCCAAAAAATCGTAGCAAAACGAAGGTGGGAGCAGGGACACGACAGTGGTGTCCAAATTGTTCAACATTCTATTGCCAGAATATCCGAGTTTTTTCATATAAGCGCGAGTTTATAAGAACCGACGTTCCCGAAAACGCTTGTAGCTCAGTTGTAGAGCACTGGTCGCGAAGATTAAAGATCGTGAGTTCGAATCGAGTCATTAGCAAATTTTTTAAATTTTCGTTTGGCACATGTTTGCTAAGACAAAACGTCACAGATGGAAAAACAACCAAAACATGATTTTGAAATTTTCCAGACATGAATTCGCGTGCCTGTCTTTCAGTTGTTGGCAAGAACAACAGATGTGGACTCAAACCATTGCAGTCGGTGCCAATAATTGCAAAGGGAGGGCCAGCCAAGTTTCGGATTAGCGCTGCACCTGAAGAAGTGCATATTTTAAAAGCAGGAGCGAACTACCGCAGCAAACTGGACAATCGTGGTCACAAAAATTGCAAAAATCTCATAAAAGTGTAGAATTATCAAAAGACTGAGAGGTGAAACCGACAGAGTTTCGAAAATTGAGACCCATCTCAAAATCTCCCGATTACCGATTTTTGCACAAATTTGCACATCCCTGCCTGCAAAAATGGCGCGAACCATTCTGAAAATGAACAGACTTTGTACTCGTAACAAATTACGCCATTGATTGAGAACTGCGAGGAGAACAAAGTCAGCTGTGAATGGCTCGGGTCAAGCCAACTCGTCACACCAAAGAGTTTGATATTGATACCGCTTTCTTTAACCAAGAGCAGAGATGAGTCGGAACACCTGGTTCGGAATTTGGAACTCGGAATCGGAATCGCAACGGAACTTCTCAAAATTCCGAAAATTCGGAATTCCGAAAAAGTCGGAATTTTGCAAAAACTTTCTCCAATATGGTGGCGGGCGTCCAGAGAATATGTTTTGCGAACAACCGCCATTTTCTTCTTTCCCGAGCTTCCCCAAAAACGGTGCACTACACGTACATCACTTTTTTATGAGAGTTGATTAGCTAACTCGTAACAAATTACGACATAGAGAACTGCGAAGAGAACAAAGTCTGCTGTGAATGGCTCGGGTCAAGCCAACTCGTCAAACAAAGAGTTTGATATTGACAACGCCTTCTTTAACCAAGAGAAGAGTGAAGCCACGCAAGCAACTGGAAATCCTATGTAATGTGCTGTTAGTCCTTTTGTGACCTCCAAATTTTCCTTCATATGGCCAACCTAATTTCCTTTGCTTTGGTTTGAATTTTCTGTTTGCGTTAAAATGTTGGTCACTTTTCACGTTAGCGCTCTGATTGCACGTAAACTGGACTTACCGTGCATTACAGGTTTGAAAGATGCAGTTCACCGCCATGATCTTCCATTTCATCTGGTTGCTCTGCTGCTTACTTTCTGGGATTCAGTCAATGTCTGTTCCAGATATCATAGGACATATCTTGATGAAGGCCTTCGACATGAAACCGACTGCCCCGGATGTGCTGTTGAGGGTTTTGAGGAAAGTGGCAAAAGACATCGAGCAGAATAAGCCTTTCCATCGTTTGGAGAGCCTGGATGACCTTCAATCGAAGGAGGAGTCGCTTGTGAAGGAGGTCATCAACAGAGTGGGAAAATCTGCGGATCAGCTTGAATTGACCGATTTTGATGATGAGATAGCGGCTCTTCTGGAGACGGTTGATGCACTGATAGGTTTTGATGGTAATGACCAGATACAATATTGGTATCCGATACCGCGTGTGTGAAAATCATTTCTCGTTTTGTTGCGTGGAAGTGGGTATCCTATCCATTACCATTACTGAAATCCAGGCTGTCCCTCATAATGTGTGGATGCGCCAGACAAGATTTATCCGAATATGCCACTGGGATTCCTTCTTCACACAGTGAACACGCGCGTGTTGTTGCGTTCTGCATGCAATTTCCTTTCACTTTTGAAATTTCACACCCGCATAATGCCTATATGAAATCAACGTGTAAAATCCAATACCCCCAAATTATGAGTAAATTTTCCAAGTTATTTATTATTTCACACTAAAAAAATTCCACCCCATTTCCGTAGAAATTCCATGCCATCAGCCGTATAATCTTCGGCAACCATGAAAATAACTCAGTACATATGTCTCCGGCATGCAATATTCGAATCCAAAATTGAAAGCACGGTAACTACCACTGAACAATTGACCTGAAAATTGATCTTAAATAACAGTTTGATACCGAATCCCACGAAATTGAATCCAAAGTGCTTGCTGGGCCGACCGAAACTACTAGTAGAGCGACCACGGTGTGTCGTATTAGATCCCTTTCAGATTACTTAGAGGCTCAGTACTTAGAGGCTCATCCCCTTCAGATTACTTAGAGGCTCATTCAGATTGCTTAGAGGCTCATCCCCTTCAGATTACTTAGAGGCTCATTACTTAGAGGCTTATCCCCTTTGGATCACTTAGAGGCTCATTGCTTAGAGGCTCATCCCCCTCAGATTACTTAGAGGCTTATCCCCTTCAGATTACTTAGAGGCTCATTCAGATTACTTAGAGGCTCATATCCTTCAGATTACTAAGAGAGGCTCATTACTTAGAGCCTCATCCCCTTCAGATTTCATAGAGGCTCATTACTTAGAGGCTCATCCCCTTCAGATTACTCAGAGGCTCATTTCTTAGAGGGTCATCCCCTTCAGATTACTTAGTGGCTCATCCCCTTCAGATTACTTAGAGGCTCATTACTTATATAGAGGCTCATATCCCCTTCAGAATTCTTAGAGGCTCATTACTTAGAGGCTCATACCCTTCAGATTACTTAGAGGCTCATTACTTTGAGGCTCATCCCCTTCATATTACTTATAGAGGCTCATTACCTAGAGGCTCATCCCCTTCAGATTACTTAGATGCTCATTACTTAGAGTCTCATCCCCTTCAGATTACTTAGAGGCTCATCCCCTTCTGATACTTGGGGGCTCATTACTTGGAGGCTCATCCCCTTCAGATTACTTAGAGGCTCAAACAAACACTGGAAAAATTGACATGTGCTCTTTTTAAAGGACAATTGAATTTAGAGCAATCGTTCAAAACCTCACTCAACGACGTGTTTCAATCTTCGTTTTTTACAGCATTTATACACTTAAAAGCACTTATTTACGCTGAAAACATTTACACTTAAAAGCATTTACACTTAAACTATTTGAAAGAAAATCAGTGTTCCTGTATGCGCACGCGGATTAGGAAAGGGATGAGCAGGGTCCTATTGTATAAATTCGCTGGATTTTCAAGGTTGGTATAGAAGTTATGGAGTCCAGCGTATACAGGGTTTCCCAACCGTCACTTGACAACCCCAGAACAGTGAATTGTTGTTTAGAACCAACTCTGTAAGTTTTGGAGCGGAGTGTGTTCCAATTCGAATGAATAACACCTGCAGCAGGCAGCCTGCCCAATCTGAACCTGAAATCTGCAGAAATAGCCCCACAAGAGAAGATGAAAACAAACAAATAGAAAGGGTTATTAAGTGACTTTTGGGAAACTCTGTATATAGGCACGCTTTCGGAAAACTTATAACATGGCGGATATGTCAAAGAAATAGTCATTCCCCGCAAAATGATCATTCGGTACACAACTCGCGGCCACCGTGTTTTATCAGTGGGACGCAGAGAAGCTCTGCATGAACAAACATACAAAATGGCTTGAAACATCGTGCACTGGTTAGGTAGGCTAGATAGGTTAGGTTTGGTTAGATTAGCTTTATTTTTCACTTTTTCGTCACGCGCAAAATCGGGATATGCCCAAATCAGTAGGCAATTCTTAAATACGCAGCCGGGAAGCACAGAAAATTTCCTTTCGAACAACAGCACTGCCACCCCACGAGGAAACTAAACCGCAAACCACGGCCAGGAAAATTTTCAGTTGGTATAGTGGCGGCTAAATTAATGTCCCCATACATGTGCTTATCCCATTTAAATGTTGCCTCCGAAACTTTTTTCTTTCTTTTTGTTCTTATGCAGGCGGTAGAAATTAAAGCGCCAGACTGCAATAAAGCGTTCCAGTGGTGTCAGATTTTGACCTCGCTTGTGAAAGAGGATCTTTAATTTCTGCAGTATAGAGTTTTTGCCGAAATCTGAATGGACGAAATTTTTTACATGTATGAATAGTTCCGCCTCCGCTATGCAAGATTCGGAAATATCACATGCAATTTGCAACATTGCATGAATACCACATGAGAAAGTTCGGAAGTTCCTGGGACTGAAAGAAGGTTGTGACGTGCTTCAAAAAATAACTGTGATAAAAATGCATTGACAAAACAGCCGAAACCGAAGAGTGCAAACAACACAAATAGTACGGATTTTAGATGCAGTCCGAGGCACCTCTAACTTTTTTACTTGGTTGGTCAGATTGGAGTGCTACTAACTTCTGCTACTAACTACTAAACTCCTGTCATCGTCCTGCTTAGATCCTGCGCTAATTTGGCAGGGTGGGACGCGAGCCCCGAGGTGGGACGCGAGCCGAGAAGCTGCCAGCTGCGCAGCAACCTAGTACATATGGATAATTAACGTTGCAATTAGGCATACTAATCGAAAGCCAGAGAAAAGTCGAGCGCAATGAGTGCAAAATGACCAGCATGATATCGATAATTTTGAATGACAGCTCTCCAGGAATTGAAAGCGAGAGAAAAGTCGTGCCTAATGGGTGCAGAATGATCAGCATGATATCGATAATTATATGAATGACAGCTCTCCAGGAATTGAAAGCGAAAATAAAGTCGAGCCTAATGGGTGCAGAATGACCAGCATGATATCGATAATTTTGAATGACAGCTCTCTAGGAATTGAAAGCCAGAGAAAAGTCGTGCCTAATGGGTGCAGAATGACCAGCATGATATCGATAATTATGAATGACAGCTCTCTAGGAATTGAAAGCGAGAGAAAAGTCGAGCCTAATGAATGTAGAATGACCAGCATGATATCGATAATTATGAATTACAGCTCTCCAGGAATTGAAAGCGAGAGAAAAGTCGTGCCTAATGGGTGCAGAATGACCAGCATGATATCGATAATTATATGAATGACAGCTCTACAGGAATTGAAAGCGAGAGAAAAGTCTTTCCTAATGAGCTCCAGAATGACCAGCAAATATCAATATCTACTAAGGTAGGCTCTCAATGGTTTTAATGCGACGAGCCTATCCTGAGGGTTTAAAACTTGATGCGGGCAGCCTGTTTCTCGCAGTTGAATTCGTTTTGTTGTCTGGATACAATCCAAGGATAATAATTTTTCCGGTAAATCTTCACTAGGTTATTGTTGGTATACTGTGAGCCGATTGTGATTGTTACATATTTTGTGGTTCAGGTCTGTTGATTGAGGAGGTAAGTATAAGTCATGACTAAATTCGACTTCTTTGCATTTGTCTGAGTGCGGATCGATCAAAAACTTTGCTAAGGGTACGAGAAGCTCAGGTGCGCTCAGTACAGAAACGGGCAGAGCCGCAACGAACATATGGGGTCTGGGAACTGATGCTTCCAGAAAACGATTAAATTCATTCGGCAGAAGACCCCCTAAGCCACTAACCCTAGCCCAACCCTAACCCTAAGCTTGAAAATGACCAATTTCATGCAAATATTTCAGCTGAAAATTTTTCAATTCAATAAAACAACAATATTCCTCTTCATTCACTGAGAAAGGTGCATCTGAATGCGGAATTGGCTATTTCTCAAGCTTGTGTTTCGGGTTAACCATTTTCTTCTTTCCCGAGCTTCATCAAAAAGGGTGAACGACATGTAGGTACATACGAAAATTGAGAGTCGATTTACGTAAAGTGCGGTCATTTTCAGAATGGTCCGCGCCAAAAACTCGTAGCAAAACGAAGGTGGGAGCGGGGACACGACAGTTGTGTCCAAATTGTTTAACATTCTATTGCCAGAATATCCGAGTTTTTTCATTTTAGCGCGAGTTTAAGAACCGACGTTCCCGAAAACGTTTGTAGCTCAGTGGCAGAGCACTGGTCGTGAAGATTAAAGATCGTGGGTTCGAATCGCACCACTAGCAATTTTTTTTAATTTTCGTTTGGCACATGTTTGCTAAGACAAAACGTCACAGATGGAAAAACAACCAAAACATGATTTTGAAATTTTCCAGACATGAATTCGCGTGCCTGTCTTTCAGTTGTTGGCAAGAACAGCAGATGTGGACTCAAACCATTGCAGTCGGTGCCAATAATTGCAAAGGGAGGGCCAGGCGAAGTTTCGGATTAGCGCTGCACCTGAAGAAGTGCATATTTTAAAAGCAGGAGCGCAAGACACAACAATCGTGGTCACAAAAATTGCAAAAATCTCAGAAAAGCAGAATTGTCAAAAGATTGAGAGGTGAAACCGACAGAGTTTCGAAAATTGAGACCCATCTCAAAATCTCCGATTACCGATTTTTGCACAAATTTGCATATCCCTGCCTGCAAAAAGGGCGCGAACCCATTCTGAAAATGAACATACTTTAGTTAGCAAACTCGTAACAAATTACGACATTGATAGAGAACTGCGAAGAGAACAAAGTCAGCTGTGAATGAATCGGGTCAAGCCAACTCGTCATACCAAAGAGTTTGATATTGATACCGCTTTCTTTAACCAAGAGTAGAGCAGAGATGAGTCGGAACACCTGGTTCGGAATTTGGAACTCGGAATCGCAACGGAATCGGAAGGAACTTCTCAAAATTCCGAAAATTCGGAATTCCGAAAAAGTCGGAATTTTGCAAAACATTTCTCCAATATGGTGGCGGGCGTCCAGAGAATATGTTTTGCGGTCAACCGCCATTTTCTTCTTTCCCGAGCTTCCCCAAAAACGGTGCACCACACGTACATCACTATTTTATGAGAGTTGATCAGCTAACTTGTAACAAATTACGACATAGAGAACTGCGAAGAGAACAAAGTCTGCTGTGAATGGCTCGGGTAAAGCCAACTCGTCAAACAAAGAGTTTGATATTGACAACGCCTTCTTTAACCACAGAGAAGAGTGAAGCCACTAAAGCAACTGGAAATCCTAATGTGCTGTTAGTCCTTTTGTGACCTCCAGATTTTCCTTCATATGGCCAACCTAATTTTCTTTGCTTTGGTTTGAATTTTCTGTTTGCGTTAAAATGTTGGTCACTTTTCACGTCAGCGCCCTGATTGCACGTAAACTGGACTTACCGTGCATTACAGGTTTGAAAGATGCAGTTCACCGCTATGATCTTCCATTTCATCTGGTTGCTCTGCTGCTTACTTTCTGGGATTCAGTCAATGTCTGTTCCAGATATCATAGGACATATCTTGATGAAGACCTTCGACATGAAACCGACTGCCCCGGATGTGCTGTTGAGGGTTTTGAGGAAAGTGGCAAAAGACATCGAGCAGAATAAGCCTTTCCATCGTTTGGAGAGCCTGGATGACCTTCAATCGAAGGAGGAGTCGCTTGTGAAGGAGGTCATCAACAGAGTGGGAAAATCTGCGGATCAGCTTGAATTGACCGATTTTGATGATGAGATAGAGGCTCTTCGGGGGACGGTTGATGCGCTGATAGGTTTAGATGGTAATGACCATGATACAAAATTAATGTTTCCAATACTGCGTTTGGAACTCATTCTTCGTTTTGTTAGAAGTGGGTATCCGTTACGTGTTACTGAAATCCGGGCTGTCCCCCATAATGTGTGGATGCTCCAAACAAGATTAACCGAATATGGAAGACAGACAATGTCATTTTATCTTCCCATACAGTTCTAAAATTCGTCCTTCATGAAAACGTATTTTAGAACTGTCCACAAAGCAGTATAGTCGCGTTTGCATGCAATTTCTCGTTATTTTTGAAATATCACATCCACAAAATGTCTGAAAATCAACCGTGTAGAATCCAATATACCATCAAATAATGAGGAAATTATCCAAGTTAAGTGTGTTTCTTATTTTCCAATAAAAACAAATATCCACCACATTTCCGGGAAAATTAAATTCCATGCCATCGGCCGAAAATCTTCGGTTCCCATACCAAAATTAGACAGTACAGATGTTTCCGGCATGAAATATTCGAATCCAAAATCGGACTCGGTGCTAAACATTTGGCCTGAAAATTGCTCGAAAAAGTAACAGTGTCCGAATCCCACGAAATTGTGATATTGAATCCAAAGTACTTGCTGGGCTAACCGAAACTACTTGAAGAAGGGCCACTGTGTGTTGTTTTTGATCCCCTTCAGATCATATACTACACGTCTGACTGATTTTATTAACACCTTGTGTATGCACATATCCATAACTCCATTTTGTGTTGCTTCAAGAAAACGAAAAACCTCAAATCCAGGACATGACCTTTTGCGATAATCCGAACTTTCCCTCCAAGCTTCAGCCTATTTCCGGCCATCGAACAAGATCCATTTTTGCATATGCAGGCCAACAACAAAAAGTGGAAAAAATTGACATGTGCTCTTTTTAATGGGCAATTGAATTTAGAGCAAACGTTCAGAACCTCACTCTTAACGGAAGTGCTTCAATCTTCGTTTTTAACAGCATTTACACTATTAAAGCACTTACATTTACACTGAAGGCATTTAGGCCTACACTTAAAAGCATTTTACACTTAAACAACACTTATTTGAAAGAAAATCAGTGTTCATGTATGCGTAAGCCGATTCAGAATGGATGGGCAGGGTCCTATTGAATAAATTCGCTGTATTTACAAGGCTGGTATAGAAGTTATGGAGTCCAGCGTATACAGGTTTCCCAAAAGTCACTTGACAACCCCAGAACGGTGAATTGCAGTTTATAAGCAACTCTGTAGCGGAGTGTATTCCAATTCTAATGGATAATAACACCTGCAGCAGGCAGCCTGCCCGATCTGAACCTGGAATCTGTAGAAATAGCCACACAAGAGAAGATTGAAAACTAGCGCAAATAGCAAGGGTTGTTAAGTGACTTTTGGGAAACCCTGTTTCGGAAAACGTATAACATGGCGGATATGTCAAAGAAATATTCATTCCCCGCAAAATGGTCATTCGGAACTCTCCTCGGCCACCGTGTTTTATCAGTGGACGCAGAGAAGCTTTGCATGAACAAACAATGGCTTGAAACATCGTGTACTGGAGAGCTTTGCACGTCTCAATCTTTGTTCCCGATGGCGGCCAGCTGGGAGAGACGTGTGTCAAGACCATTTTTGGAAATTGACCCTGAAATCGAGTCTCTTAATTTTCACAAGATTTGCACCAATTTGTTCCACAAAAATCATATTTGTAGCGCGTCCGGAAAGCTGGAATTCCCACATTTTGATGGCGGCCATCTTGGCGTCAAGACAGCCGACCACTTTCCAGAATCGTACCATCGCATTTCCGATCGGAAAACGCTTTATGCCATGAATTTGTTCTCTAATTGCACGAGAACCGTCTACCTTCTTTACACATTAATTTGTAACGCGTTAGAAAAGCTGGAATTCCCACTTTTTAATGGTCGACTGTCTTGACGTCGCAAGACCATTAAAATCATGACCGCTTTTTTGCAGTTTTCTGGGATGTATTGAAAGATGGGCCATCAGCGACTGTGCGTAAGTTAAGCTTTCAGGTTTGGCAAATTCTGAATTGTGTCAACAACCGCTATTTTCCCGAACTTCAAACTACTTCCAACTATATTCATTTCATCGGGTGAAATGGCGACAAAAAAACACATCGTTGAAAAGAAGCACCGGGAAGCAGTTTTACAAACCCTGCAGCGACTTTAAATGGCAAAGTTAAAGCTTATTTGTCCCTTGTCTTACCTATTCTTGAATATGCTGGGGCAGTCTGGGATCCATCAAGTCAGGAGCTAATTTCCAAACTTCAGGTTATTCAGAGGAGAGCGGCTCGTGTGATAACAGGTCGCTTCTCCCGCGATGTCAGCGTAACTAAACTTTTAGATGAATTGGATCTTGATTCGCTGGCATCCAGGCGTAAAGTGCATAGATTGAATCTGTTCCACGATATTATTTCCCATTCACTCAATTTTAGTTTGCCGAACTGTTGTTCCATCAAAGCCCGTCAACTCAGAACAGATGGACTTGCTGTTTACACGCCGATCTTTAAAACTAATGTGATCTTCAATTCATTTTTTCCGAAAACCATCAGGGAATGGAATGGCCTTCCCTCGAGTTCAAAATTAATCTCTCATGCACGCATGTCCCTCGGCGTCGCACCTCAGGCATGAGCTTTTTTTTCTGGCTCTTTGTTGAAATATCTCAGAACTGATTTGTGTCATGCTGGTCTTTTTCGAGATTGTTGCTGTTGTGCTTGTTTTTCACTCTTTTGTATTGAATTGATTTCTTTGACGAAGCCATGACTGTATTAATATCTTTGTGTGTTTGTGTTCTGTCACCAGTTCATTTGTGACAGTATTGCCTGTAAATAATAATAATAATAATAATAATAATAATAATAATAAATGGCTGCAGAGCGATTTATTGTGCAAGAATGCTCGGTTGGGGCCCTGTTTTCCCAAGAAAGAAAAAGAATTTTTTTCTTCTCTACAGCAATCTGAACCTGACCTAACCCTGTTCCCCTCTCGGAAAAAACAATGCTCGGTTGGTGCCCCGGCCTTCCATCTAAAGTCACGGCAGGGTTTGAAAACTGGCCACCGGGAAGTCGTTTCACCGGGTGAAAAAAGCAACTGCGACATCTCTGAAAACCCAGTGCATAGGTACACAACAGCCCAACCTGTAACCCAAACCTATTCTAAGTTAATCAAACCCGTTTTCTCATTTGTTTAGCTTTCCCACTTTTTTCGGTCGGGATTTTACATGGGGTTAGATCGGAAAGTGGCTCGTTTCGAGAGAGCAAATAGATCTTCAATAATCAATTTATAGACAGCAGACAAGGTAAAAATAACGTGAAAAACAAATCATAACGAAATAGCTGCCGAAAAGGACTATAACAACAAAAACGAAATAACTGGTTCCAACCGATGTGCCAAAAATTC
>JASGXE010018765.1:0-12224 GCA_030068105.1 Sinentomon sp. SZTP_YWyxl
TTCGGAGAACGACATGTAATGCGAATCTGTCATATTTTATTGAAATCTGCAATGAATAACCATTCCTATCCGTATCTTAATCTGGTTAAACTCTCACTGATTCGACATGAATGTTACAAGGGACTTGAGTCTTCAGGTGCAGCCGGCCCCAATGAAACTGAACACCACACATGGGAAAAGCAAAAGCATCGATTCAAATGCAAAGTGGAAATGGAAAGACAAAGCAACATGGAAGGTCCCACGACAACTGTTCAGGCAACATTTTGAAAATAGAATTATTGGCAAATATAACTTGTGGCAAAGCGTTTTTTAGAAATTTCACAACACATCCCAATATGGGGCAACCATAGTCTTTGCAGAAGTTTTTACAAATTTTTTGCCTTGAAAGTTACCCAAAGACCATTTGCAAGAAGAAACAAATTTCAAAATACAAGTTATGCCAAAATTCGAACCAACATGACTTTCTGATGTATGATTTTGGGCAGGAAACAAAGGCACACTCATCCAAAAAGGTGATTTCATGCACGTTCTGTTTTTCAACGACAATCGTTTTTGTTTTTCGTCACTAATTGTATTTCAGGAGAATTACGGCCAGGTCAACCAACAGAAAGTTCAGATTGTCAAATCCATTTACGATGAACTCCAGTTGCAAAGCCTCTATCAAAAGTTTGAAGAAGAATGCTTGGAGAAGATTATCGTCAAAGTCAAAAACCTTCCCGAGATACCACCTAAAGTATTCACGGATATTCTTCAAACAATCGGAAAGCGATCGTGGTAGTTAGATTAGATGAAACACATTTCTGGGCCAATATGGATGCACTCATTTTTATACCGATTCACAAAAGTACGGGGGTCATTCATAAAGTTTTGAGCCTAACAGGGAAAGAGGAACTTTTTGGCGAGTTTGATGCCTTGGCATTGAAATTTGGTTCTTTATGGAACTTCCCGCAAATTTTTAGGTTGAACCATTATGGATTTTTTATTTTATGGTCATTTCAAAAAGAGCTCCTGAAAGTCAGAAACTGACAAAAATTGCAAATGAGAAAAACGACTTTTTGGACAAAAGGTGCATTTTTGGTCAAAGGTCGAATGCATGTGGCCTTTGGCACCATTATTGACCACGGGATGATTCACTGGAACTCTCACCACTTTCCGAGTGAGTTCGAAAAAGTTTGAACTCCAAATGCACTTTCGAAATTTAACCAAAATGGATCTTCGACCAAAAAGTTGTTTTTTCTCATTTGCTGTTTTTGTCAAATTCTGATTTTCAGGAGCTCTTTTTGAAATGGCTAGAAAAATGAAAAATCAGTGATGGTTCAAACTGAAAATTAGCAGGAAGTTCTGTAAAGAACCAAACTTCAATGCCAAGGCATCAAAATTATCCAAAATTCCTCTTTCCCTGTTAGGCTCAAAACTTTTTGAACGCCCTCCGTATTCGCAGATTTTCCTGGAATCACACCTCATCCAATCCACCAGAGTAGATCCATCATCACTTGAATGTACATCTTTCTTGTCTGTCACTGACTCCAGGCACAAAGATTTGCCAGACTGTGTGCTGGTTGCTAATTCAAAGTCGAGTTGATTTTCAGAGTGTCAAATGACAAGCAAACCAACTGTGACCAATTATTGGGTTTCTTTTGGTTAGGGATAATTGTTGATTCTTCAAGTTTTGCGTAGGTTGTTGGCACATACTTCTGCAAACATACTCCCAGATTTGCAAAAGGATGCCTGCCTAATGCAGCAAACTTTTCTACAGATCCTCGAATCTTTGGAAAATTTTTAAACGGATATAGGCACACAATGAGAGCTGATTCGGCTTACATAACAAAAGCCGATACAGAATGCATTTTGACATGGATACACTTTGCAACGACAATTCCATGAAATAGGAACAGAAATTCTTTTGCAGACATGGTGAACACCATTCCAGCTTGCAAAATTCTATGTTGTGTCTTGCCTTAAAGTCTCAGAAATATCTGCATTGTCACAAAAAACTGTTTCCAGCATGAAACATTTGGGCTGGTCTACGATCCAGGTGGGTGTTGGAGATGGATGTGCTGCGGTCAGGCTTGATGGTGCTGGGCACCAGCAAGTCCGGTGATCATTTTTTTTATCACCCAAGCAATTTCCGTTCCGGTCAGATCTCATTATCAGAGAAGCAGTGTCCCAGACAATTTCAAGATTTGGATTTCAGGAGCAAGTAGAAACAAAATAACACGTTCTGCAGTTTTGATTCATAAAGGGAATGAATGGATCAAAGACAGCGGCTGTTGCAGGCTTGCAAGCAACAGGCTGATGCAGGCATCACCAATGCATTAACCATTTGCATTTATGGTTCAACGGTCAATTTGGAAAAAACATGCATCCTCATGACAGAACATGGGATCCGATTGGCCCTCCCTTGACAGCATGGACAGATCTTGAGGATGAAAGAATGGGCAGTGTCCATGTCCAACCAAACAAAAAATGAATACATTTACTTTTTCCCAACCGTGTTATTTTCAAGAATGCCGTGTGACTCGTTTCTATTGGATTCCACATGTGCATTGTGAAATGGGTTTGCAATACAAACATTTATGATGATAATTTCTTCCCATATGGAGCTATCTGCATCCTGTTTTGAAATAAGAGATGCATTATCAGAATGTGGAAACAGTTATTTGTTTTTCAATTTCAATCTTCGGATTTGCCACTTGCAGCTTTTCACTTTTGTGATTCCCAAAAAATAAAAAGCACTGATAAAAAGGATGGCTTTGATGTTTTTTGATTATGATTGTTTTTGATGATTATGATTTCCTTGGCTTGGTGATTACTGATCATGAATAAAAAAATATTTTACTGTGCTCATTCGTTTTAGCAATTTGACATTTTGTAAGCAGATGGTACGAGGTATTTTGTTAGGTGTCTTCAAAATTACCACATCATCATAAATTTTATCTCATGGTGGAGTTAAAAGTGCCCACTTTTTACGTTATTTGGTGTTCATGAAATGCAAATTGTTGACAGGGGTGGAGCAGGCAAAGGCATGATAATGAGAAAACTATTTAGACAACGAGGTATACTGGCGGCGGAAAAAGATTACCCATACATGTGAAAAATTTCCATTCTTGAGATTTTAGCAAAAACTCCATGCTGTAGAAATAAAAGATCCTCTTTCATCACTAATGTCAAAATCTGACACCTCTAGAAAGCTCCGTTGAAATTTAGCACTTTAATTTCTACCAAATGCATAAGAGTAAAAAGAAAGAAAAAAAAGTTTCGGAGGCAACAATCAAATGGGAAAAACACATGTATGAGTAATCTTTTTCCGCCGCCACTATACACTTCCAACACGAACATTTTTCACTTCCGATATTTGTATCGGACGGGAACGTGCTTTTTCTAAAGTTTACGAACATGCAGATTGTTGAGTAACAAGTGAGGGCTGCACGTTGGCTTCCATTCTTCATTTAATGTCCTGCCTGCGGGCCAAGTGTTCGTGCTCATTGGACTGGTCGACCACCAGATGAAAATACTAATTCTCCCCATAAATCTTCAAACTTCATAAATTAACGTCGTATTCCCCATTGCAACTCACCCTCAGGTGCAACTCATTAGTCAATTCAACAGAGAGATGCATGTTTCGCAACAATGGAAAAGGATTCAGTGTTGTAAATAGAAATGAAATTTTCCCAACACAAATCTGCGCATTGAATTGGTTATTGGGTGGCACCTGAGGGTGAGTTGCAATGGGGAATACGGCCGTAAGTCTCATCATTGATGCATTGATGTTGATCAAGATTCAAAAAAAATGTCTGTCAACGTTTTCAGAAGAAAATTCAAGAAACAACGAAAAAGAGCCATCGGAGAAAATGCAGACTCACCTCTAGCAATCTCGACAAGAAAAGAATAATTTTTTCCAAGTGGCCACACTCAACCATATCTTTTTGGCCATATCATTGAAACCATTAGCACTTGGCAAAATTTTAGAATGAATTTCCAGATGCCTCCAATATACACATGGTAGGAGAATTTATTGCAAAATTTGGCGAATCTATTATCTGCAAAGCAAGACTCGTGTGTACCAAAAGAGAGAGGTCAGAGCAGGTAAGAGATCTCCTCCTTTATCAGCCCATTGAACTTTATTGATCGCTCATGCAACTTATTTGTTCACTCACAGTCTGTAACAGTGAGCAATCACTGGTGAGAACATCAAGGCAACTCAAAAACCTCAGTCATTCCAAAATTATATGTGTTATTAATGTGGTACTTATGTACGGGAATATGAAAGTGAAGATGGGATGGGATGCAGGAGGGATAAATTTTTGGAGGGAGAGCTTTGATCTTTGGTGGACCTTTGGTGATCAGCATGACTGCAGGGTGTGTAGGCCCCACTATGCTTTCTGTTGAAGTTTCCCATCAACGTAGGCCTCACTGACGATGAACTTAAGTGAAGCCACATCATATCCATAGGATTTGTGCCTGATTACACAGCACACACTGTTGCGTTTAGCGGCAACGGGACTACCATCCGTGCCGAGATAGGTCAGACTTAGTTGGTGAAGATCATGTCCATTGATAACTGAAAGAGGAACAGAGAACAACGAAATGGCTGCAAAAAGAGCAAACAAAACAACAAACAAATGAAGGAAGAGAGGATTGAAATGAATTGTAACCTTGCCTGAATGCAAAAATGTGGATGGTTCCATGGCAGGTGGGAAGTGGACTCAATCGCCTAAGAATCAAAGACTGCCAAGGGTTAACAACAAGCTCTTTCCTATGTCCAAAAAATCCAGTCTATCAAATCGCTCCTGGCATTTTGGCCCAAACACAAGTATTTTTGGCTTTGTCGAGGCAACCTCAAGAGCTGCCTCTTCTTTTTTCGCACATCAAAGCATTCTACACTTCAGGAATTAGCTTGCCATCTAAATTTCAACAAAATATCTGCTATCAATAGCAGGAATATAAACAATCAAAACGTAAATGCAAGTTTTGGAGGATGGAATTTGCACGATTAGCTTTCCATAAAATTAATGCTATCAAAAGTGAAACGACAATTCTGGCCACATTTGGCATGCCAGCTGCACCGTGATCATGTAGGAAAATGACGAATGGAATGGCAATCAAATGACCGTGCTTTGATTCGCAATCTACCTACCTACTTTGTGAGTGGGGGACAAAAACGTTTGCTGCAGGAATGTGGGAGATGATGTCAGCCTACCATCCATTTGCAGAGCCAGCTTGTGTTTGCGAGACAACAATACAGTGCATGCCCCCATGCTCAGTTGTCCCCGAAAGTCTGTTGCAAAATAATGCTAATTTTCTTCGGTTGGCATTTGAAAATGCTGTCAAATTTGTTGCCACATGCATCACCCAAAATCGTTGTTGTGGCCAATGTGATGCTGGACTTTTTTGTGCCATGTTGGGATAATCATTTTGGCTTGCAGGCACTTGAACAAGATTTTGACATGATGAAAACTGCATGTGTAAATTTTGTGTGCAATTCATTCATGTGTGCAAAATTTAGAGGTTATTTGCCAAATGAAAATAAGTATTCTTTTTAGTGAAATGTTTGTGCAAAGTTGCGATAAAAATTGCAATAATTGCAGAAGGAAGAGACATTGCAGTGGCTCAAATTGCTCCCAATATATCTCAAGGAGAAAATTCTAGATAATTGCTTCAACATTGTTGATCCAGCTGCCATAACGCATTTTTCTTGACATTTTTTCTGGAAAATCTTCTATTGCTGACACCTAACTGCAAAGGTTCATTCAGAATGCTATCCTTTTCCTCAAAACGAAAACCACAATTTAGGAAAATTTTTATATCATACGACGATGCAAAATGAAGAGGAACATCAGTACAATTATTCATGGTTCGATGCTTGGGAAATATTGGTGCATGTGCACCATATGGATCGCCAAGTGGTCGAAAGTGAAAATCTTTTCGGAGGGCCACGAGACCTCCGAGTGTGGCACATGGCTAAGCTAAATGCAGAATTCTTCTGGGAGACCTCATGGAATGACATGCATAGATGGAATTGTCACACACCAAGCTCCAAAAATCAAAAACAAGAGAAACAACATCCAAATCAAACTTTTATTTGAATAAAACAGATTGAAACTTACATATTTTACATCTGATTACACAATGGAATGGAATACATTTTGCATATTTATGAAATAAATATGCATAATAGCAAATCGTGATGAGGTTGTAGCCTAATACCTGCCACATATTTTAAACACAATAATTTGAGAAGTATGCACAACAAAGCATCATCACATGGAATGTGAAATTATAAATAATTATGGAGACTAGGACGAGAACAAATGAAGACTAACAAATGGTACAGCAGGTATCCTTATGTATTTTGAGACAAAAACAGCAACTAATAAGCTTGCGCTTTGATGTTCATATAGAACTGCCATCCTGACACAACAGATGTCATCACATAAAGCAGTGTTGCAATCCAGCAGTTGTATGCATTCTGAAAGGAAATAAAATAATTTCAGTCTAAGCACAATAGTTTCAGTCTAAGCACTTTAATTGGGCAATGGTAAGTGTGATATACTTAAGCTTAAAAAGTTACTGTTAAGCTTCAGTGATGCAGTGCTCTTGGATTAGAATCAATAAAATCAAGAGATCAATATCAGGTGACAAAAGAGGGTGTTAGGTACTTCAGTAGCATTCTTCAGCCATATCCACAACCCGTCCTGTCAATCAAATCTCCAATTTTAGACACACATTTTGAACCCATTCTTTCTACATCGCTAACTCATACTCCTCGACAATTCCACAGAATGACATGAAATAAACAATTGTGTGCACCTTGTGGTGTGTGGAGTTGCAAAAAATTTGCGGAACTGTAAATCACAAGCCACAAACAGCTGACTTGCTGTGCTTTTTGGACACCAAAAACTAACTCAAAATGTGACTAAAACATGCATGCAATACAGTAAAATCGCCTGCTTGTGTCAGCATTGTCAAGTCCCTCCTTGTCTGCTCTTCTGACAGCCCAGAGTGTGTGCCTTTGGGGTGGTGAGGTTCCGGCTGAACCAATGAGAAATGGTAGCTGACATAAGAAACAGACAAAACACATTGGATGGTTTCTCAGAGCAATGGATGCAAAAAGAAAAGAGGTCACTGGCCAGTTGAGTTTCCTGTGTTTGTACCTCGGCACAGTGAATCCGGGCTTGGCGAGTTTGATGATGACACGTGAGGCCAGAGGTGCTGAATGCACTGCGCCAAATCCTCAAATGAAGATTGGTACGTTCTGAATGTCTCATCTGCCAACACTTGATGTGCTGAATGCCCTGTGCCAACACTTGATGTTTGCCAAGTTTGCAGATGTTTTGGATTTCAAGCAGTTTGTTGACAGCAAGTATTAATAGGCAGATGGCTAAACCCACTGAACCTGAATTTGACAATAAATTGTGCACGTGTTGCCAAACAGGAAAATATTGATTTTCGTTCTTTTGCCAACTGGAATTTACACGATTTTCGGAAAAAAATATGCCATGATTTTTGCACTTCCATAGTTATAACCTTTCGCGGTCGATGGTCGGGTGCTGCCAAATTTCAGAAAATCGAAAATCAAATAAAAATCTGCAACATTCTCCAATTATTGTGATGGAATAAAAAACAAACGAATTGCTGAAATGTCGTCTACCAGAATAAACAAAAGACAACTCGCCCCGACAGCTGGAATTAGTTGGGAAATTGTGCCAAATAAAGTGGAAACAGGAACTGATGTGGTATGTTGTTCGGCATTGGTGATGGAATTTTACAAACGTGCTTCGGCTTGGATTCGCGATCGCCGTGCCCAGACCAGGTACCTACATACTTCGGCAGATTTCCCAAAATTGATTTGCAGTAGGCAGCATAATTAAAGAAAGTCTCTCAGATTTAGAAGGTTCTCATGCGAGACTTCTCTGAAAATTGTTGTAAATGCACCGATTTTAGAATCTTCTCACAAACACACTCACCATTCTGGTCAAAACACTGGATATTTTCTTATTCCCTGGAAGGGTGGTCTTTGAATTATGAGTCCATGTTTGTCATGTTATTCGCAGCCTAATTCAAATGGCTTGGAATGTTAAAGTCATTTCCAGTCTGTAAGCAATGTTGGTTATTTTTTGATAACCAACATTGATTTGATAGCCACTGGCTGCCGGACATCCTAAGTGATCTTTGTCCATGCCACTGTTTTGCTTGCACTTTTTGTGTGGAACACCAGCTGGAGGAGCTGGCTGGGGCTCATCGGCGTTTGGATGTGCCAACCCCTAACAAATTTTTGCTGCTCACATTCGGCAGATCCTACCAACCTACTTGTTTTAGCATTCATTTAGCACCCATTCGGGGTGCAGAATCCTATTAAACCGCCTGAAAAAGGCAAACGCTACCCATTTCAATAGTTTGGCATCAAATGAAACAAAGCATTGACTTATACCACAATATTTTGGTTGTCCAATGATCCACACATCACTGAAAAATAGTTGCAAAAATAGACAATCTTATCAAACCTGCTCAAACCCAGCAACCATTTCTGGATAAAATCCATTGCCATGGCTCTCCGGTTCTACGACATCTTCAACAAGTGCGACGCTATGAACGAAGAAAAACACCCCCATGAGCAACTGCAATAAAAACATATGATCAAGTAAAAACTCATGATTTTGTGAACATTTCCACAACTTCAAAATTCACGTGAAATGGTCAATGTTTGTGCTCATTTTTCTTCTTTAATTCAAAATATGTGGTGCATCAGATGGGTAGGGTGTGGGCAAGCCACAGAACAAATATGAAGATGGGAAGTGAAACAACACCCCTTAACAAGTTGCACATGGAGTGGGCACTCGAGAACTGTACCATCAGTGCACCTGCCCGTTTGAGAACAGATACCCACACCAAGCTACCTTCGTCGCTTGTGGCTGAGTTCATTAAAAACAAAGCAACCACACCATCCAGGTAGGTAGTGTTCGGAGTGAGGGAATATTCCCTCAGGAACATTCCCAGAGGGGCGGGAATATTCCAGGAATTTTGGGAATATTCCCGGAAATTTCCCCCAAAATTCCAGGGAATTTTCGATTAAAATTTCTGACAAAATTCTTGCTTTGAATATTTCAAAATTTCCATTCAAAAAATACCATTCAAAATTTAGGTAACCCCTAGTCTAGTTTTGGTTTTCTCATCTGCTTTTAAAATTTAAGTAACCCCTAGTCTAGTTTTGGTTTTCTCATCTGCTATAGACCTTTTGTCTCCAGTGCAGCCAGCGTTGGGCAGGGAGTTGGTGGATTGGATTTTGATAAGTGCATTTTCCGCTGTGAATGAGTGAGGACGGCTGCTCTCCCTAAAATTTAAGTGGCTTGCTATCCCCTCCAACCTTGAGCTGTTTTGCTTCTTTTGCTTGTCTACCCAGGGCTGTGAATGTGTAGCTATGCTTTTGCCCTAAATCTGGTGAATTTTTTACCCTAGATTACCCTAGGCTATAAGTAAAAATGTTGCCCTAAAAGCGACCATTTGAAAATAAATTTGACATTTGAAGAATAAAAGTGTTCAGTTAAGATGTGATAAAATTCCAGGTTCCTGCCAGACAAATTCAATGATTGTGCAATTTTGCCATTGCAACATGATTTTGACCTGTGGAAGAGTTGTAAAAAAACATGACACATCATTTCGACATGAGACCAATTTTGTTTTCGATAAAAGACCACACATCATTGACACAACCGCCACACACCATGCGCACAACCAGTGTTCCGGGAGGAGGACCTCAAAATTGGACATTTTAAGTTTTCTGTAGTCTCTTTTGAAAGCTGACTGTAGGCCTATGTTTCAAGGGCTGTTCAATACCATGTGAGACTGATACCACTGTAACCTTCCCTTAGCACCTGCGGGTCTTGTTTTGACCATCTTTTAAAACTCTTTGTTGTGCAGTACTCTGGTCAAATTTCAAGGGAAATGCTCCAGCCTTGTGGACTTTGGATGCATTTGAAAATTACTTCATGAATTAATTTGCCAGAAAATTGTTCGTTTTGAAATGTCAGACAAAAGGGAAGTGGTATGATTTTTCGCGTTACCAGGAAAAAAAAGAATAGCTTCTTATCCATTATGCTGGAGGGAGATGTGCTCTTTCGCTTGGGGCTACTTTACGTGATTTTTCCTCCTGTTCCGGAGAAAACAACGTATGTTTATTCAGAGAATTTGACCGAAAAAGCTGCCAACATTGAGCAGAGAATATTGAAGTTACCAAAACTGGAATAGTAATTGAGGATGTAGGGCGTTTTCTTACTGTTAGCAATCTGTAGCGACATCAAAAAAGCATCAATGGTGAGAGATTTCATATGATTTGGCAAGATTTCTGGGGAAAAAATGGGTTCCTCATCAGATGTTCCCAACACAGGTTTTGCGGAACAACAAACACAATATGCAATAATTGAGGGCGATTATCTGGCCAGGAGAACCACAATGTGAAGTCATCGTCAGGTTGGTGCATTTTACTTTTTTTTGCCCAGGTACTTGTTAAGAAAATGGTTCCACAAAATGGATGGATTGAAAACAAAATGTACCTATAGTTTTGAGACACCTCTTAATAATTTTGAGAATAAACAAAATGCAGAAAAAAAATGTTCAATCCTCACATTGATAACCGTATTTGCTTTTCCCTAACCGGTCAAGCCCGAGCGCAGTGCATTTACGTCCGCAAAAAAAAACAAACCGCGTACGAGCGACGTAGATAAACGTCAAGACCGGCATGATGTGATTGTACGGACGACGTAAATAAACGTCGGCATGGGTATTCCATTTTCAAGGGATTTGAATTTAATTACGTTATATCAGCACCACTCAAAAATATTCACAGCCGGAAAGAGGAAAAATCAGCGATTTTGCAGACGTTTATTCCGCCAAAATCGGTCCAACCGTTTTCAATCAGCGCACTTTTCAAATTTCCCGCTTTTTTTCTCTCAGTTTCCTGTTGGGCTGTTGAAGGCGCCTTTTTACGTGATCGCGCGACATCTGCCGCCTGCCGAAATTTGAATTTTCGGGCGGTTGAAAGACGCGCGATTCAGCCGACGCTTGTTTCACGTGAATTGTTGCATTCGTTCAGAAATGGCGTCGCATTGAAATTTCCTGTTTTTTTTTTCAGTTTTTGCTCAATTTTGATGCGGTTTGAAGCGTTTTGTGGGTATCTTGGCCGTTTTTTTGTGCGGAGGTGTTTTTTTTGTTGAAAACATTAAATTATAGGCGATTTTAATGACACAGAGCAGAAATCTGGCTTGAGTGGTCGGGAAATGCATGCATTTCTGATTTTTCCGTTTTTCGAAAATCCTTGCAGATATTATTAATTCCGTCAGGGGCGACATTCCGTGTTTCCGAAACGCGCTGAAAAACATTTTAAAACCAGAATTCACAATTTCGGGCTTGACCGGCTAAGTTGCAAAACATGTGAAAAGCATGCGCTTTCTCTCACGTGATAAAGGAAGAGGCAGGTGTTCTGAAGGTCCCCTTTTAAAACACCTTGAAGCACATGTTTACGGACAAGCAGAATTATTGTAAAATCGGGTGAATCAGCGCAGAAGGGGGTGATTTTGTTGAAAAATCACAAAGCGAACGAAATGTACAATAAACACAGATATGATCACAACAGTCTCACTTGATTTTGAACAGCCTTCGAGAGAACCCCTTGGGGGCCAATTCAAAATTCACCAAGGGCCGCAAAACACCTGTGAATTGCCTTTGTGCAACGGATTTTTCAACACTGACCGCCGAAAGTCTTCCCGAGTGTCTTCTTGTCTGAAAAAAGTTTGGTCTTTTCATCATTCAATACCTTCTGCTTTCTTGACCAAGATATCAAATGCCAAACGAAACTGCATTTGGCAATTTTCGCTAACCAAAAAAGGAAACAGTGATCTTTGTTCATGCATTCCAGGAGGGATGAATTCGGATTTCAGGTGGAGGTGATCCAATCATTGTATTCGTAGGTGAATCAAATCCAGTGAAGAAAAGGCCAAGGAAAAGAATTCAGTGCAGACAAAATATTGAGGAGAAATGAGTTGAGTGGGGCCTGCCATGCCTGTACCTTCTGTTAAAATGCAACAGTTCAATCATGGCATATTGTTTCTTCAGAGTGTTGATGTGGTAGAATCAAAAACAATGAAAATTGGCCCCCAACAAGTTAACACTAATCAACGCATGACAGATGACGTAACTAGCTGGAAGAGAGTGTAAAAACAAGTGCCCTA
>JASGXE010018768.1:0-10276 GCA_030068105.1 Sinentomon sp. SZTP_YWyxl
TGGAGTTTTTTGCGGTGTCTGCAGTCTTTGGGGTGACTGAGACAGCGGTATATCCACTGCATGGCGTCTCAGCTGTCGCGCCATTGATGCTCGAGTGAAAACAAAACTGCTTGGATGGATCACAAAACACTGTTTATCGCTTGAACGTTGTGGGACGGCAACTTTGGCAACGTCATCAGCAGCAAGCACAGCCAGTCAGGAACAAACGGCGAAAAATTTCGGCTTCAACGAGCGCTGGAAGCGAACTGCTAAGCATTGGTCGTCAGAATGAATTTGAAATCCTGCAATTTGAAATCCATCCAATAATGGCAGCTGATGATTATAAAGTTTTAACCAATATTGCTTTCTTGCTCTTGCTATAGGCCCTACTCTCATGGTACATAATTAAATTAATTATAACAGTTGTCACTTTTCTCAACAGTCATATTTTCAGACAACGCGAAATTCTTTTGTCGAGAACGGTTTGTTGTTTTGTTGAGCGGGCTCAGCGACGAATTCTGCGCAATTGTGTCATTTTGGAGAATTATACAAGGTTCACGGAGGGACACCTGACATTTTTTCTTCTATACAGGCGTGATTGTATTCAGTTCGGACCAGGAAGTTGCCGGTGTGATGCGGGCCGTTCGTCGCAACAACGCCACGGCTCTCTTCTCCTGGATCGGTTCAGACGGATGGAGTTCAAGGTCTCTGGTCTCAGACAGCAACGAACTGGAAGTTGAGGGAACACTCTCCGTTCAGCCACAAGCCAACAAGGTCAAAGGATTCGAGGAGTACTTCCTGAATTTAACTGTTCAGAAAAATGTTGGAAATCCATGGTTCATAGGTGAGTGGGCATCGTTTTATTGGTGAGGAACATCCGAAACAGAACAGTAATTCCGACCCGCAAAGGTAAAATTCCCTAAGAAGCATGAAAAATTAACCAAGCAGGGTAGAACCAAGCAGGGCAGAAAATTACCCCAAGCAAGCAAGTGCTAAAAATAAATAGTTGACAACGTTGTACTCGAATATGAAGCGCCATCAATAATTCCAAAATGTTGAAACTTTTTGAAATTTTATTTTAACCACAAAAAGCAATCCAAACGGAACAGTCTCTTGAGTCGGCATGCTGCAATAGCATCACAACACGTATGCAACAAGCGCTGTTGAAATTAGTAGGCCTATGTATTCGGCAGATTGAAATGTCTCCTACTCCTCATTCCAATTGAAGATATGAGCTAAGAATGCTCCCAAGTGTGCTCCGAGTGAATTCAGAATACTTTCAACAATGAAAATTCGGTCGAAAACTTCATTCTCGGCATAGAAGTTAAAGTTTTTCTGTGTATTTAAATGGAAGCGTGTGAAGCATTCTCAGCTCATATCTTCAAGTGGATGTAGGAGCAAGAATTTTTGGTTGACGCTGCAGAAATCTAAATGTTGTCATCCAAATGTTGTGCGGTTTTAAAGTTTTTTGTGATTAAATGGAAGCGTGTGAAGCATCTCAGCTCATATCTTCAAGTGGATGTAGGAGCAAGAATTTTTGGTTGACGCTGCAGAAATCTAAATGTTGTCATCCAAATGTTGTGCGGTTTTGAGGTAACGTGGATCGCGTCACATCAGCCAGGCATGTTTTCAACCTAAAATGTATAATTTGGTGATTTCCTGCGTTGGTTAACGTTGGTGATAATGATGCCATTTTGTGTGGGCAGTTGACTTTGTGTTTGCTTTGCAGAAAACGAAAACAGGGTTCTGTGGAATTGATGAACAAAATTAAATCACAAGCATGAAGGTTTTGCGCGCATCGAACACTATTTTGTAGATTGTTAATTGTGGATTGTCTATTTGTTCCTATGGGAGTCTCGAAATTGTTTGCAACCACATCGAAGAAGCACATTTCGGGTTTTCCTTAATTTGTTTGTGCTCTCTGCTACACAAGCCAGATTGTCTCACACGATTGTAGCATTATTTTTGTTCATCAGAGTGAGTCGTCAAGGTATTTTCCAACCAACAAAATAGCATTCCGCCCTATTTTGCCAAGTATTCAAAACACATGAAACAACCTAAAGTCTGTTCATTTTCAGAATGCTTCGCGCCCTTTTTACAGACAGGGATGTGCAAATTTCCGCTGAGCTGGGGGCCTCAATTTTCGAAACTCTGTCGGTTTTCACCTCTCAACCTTGAAACTCTGTCAGTTTTCACCTCTCAATCTTTTGATAATTCTGGTTTTCTGAGATTTTACAATTTTCTGTGACCGCGATCTGTCTGGTTTGCTTGTCGTTCCGCTCCTGCTTTTGAAATGTGCACTTCTGGAGCAGCACTGATCCGAAACTTTGCTGGTCCTCCCTTTGCAATTGGCATCCGACCTGCAATGGCTTGAGGCCTCATCTGCTGTTGTTGCCAACAACTGGAAAACAGGTACACGTTCTCGTATTCATGCCTATGGAAAAGTTCAAAATCATGCTTTGGGTTGTTCATCGATCTGTGATATGTTTTGTCCAAGCAAACATGTGCCAAACGCAAATTAAAATACTTGCCGATGACGAGATTCGAACCAACGTTCTTTTGATCTCGAGACCATAATGCTCTACCACTGAGGTAACAGCGCTTTCTGGAATTTTAGTTCTCCATTCGCAATTAAATGAAAAAGCTCGGATATTCAGGCGAAGAATGTCGAACAATTTGGACACCACTGTCGTGCCACCGCTCCCACCTTCGTTTTGCTGCGATTTTTGCGCGGACCAATCTGAAAATGAACGCACTTTTGGGATGTCTTTCCAAGTGGTGTGGACCGATTATTGTGCCACTCGGTTCGAACAAAATAATTTATCTCAAGATGCGAAACAGCTCTATTCGTTTGTGATGCTCTATTCGTCCGTTGTAAGGGATGCATTCAAAGCAGCGTTCCAGGGGTACCTATGGATTTCTATTGAAATGGGTCTAACGTTGTTCTCAGCGGCGATATGTGGACACGCCAACTTCAGGGAGGTTTCTAGGTCTGATAGGCGAATATCAAGGAGAAGGATTAGAAGAAATTATAGCGGACACCAACCAATAGGTTGGCAACAAGTCCAGGGGTATTGAGGATTGGGTGTTTGGTCAGATTTGGTTCGCTTTAATTAGGGAAAAATGGAAAGGCCAAACGTATATCAAGTCCCGGAAGTGTGTTAGATAAAATGTTAAGTGTAAAACCATGAATCTGAAATCATTTTGGTAGCCGAATGAAATTTTTCGCCAAGTTCCAACTGAGCAACTGCAGAATCTTTCATGTCTGTATCAGCACAACTGGCCTTTAAAGCTTGGGTGTGAGTGCAGGACTTTCGGTAACAGTTCAAAAGACCTGTCCACATGTGGGAGCAGGACAAGTTCACGGGCGTTATTAGCGGGTTCGTTTCGCCATTTCTTAATTTGTGCCCAAGTTTAAAATTTTGTTCCCTAAGGGTTTTCATGTGGCAGTCAAATTTTCTGATTATGCCATGTGTGAAGACGGTCCCCATGGTGAAATTGCGACGAAAAAATTTGGTTACGCACCATGTTGATAGTTGTTTTCCTGATAATAATGCAGTCAATCTGTACGTGTCTTCAGGAAATCACGAAATGTATTATTTGACTGGCAGTGTGAGTATCGCTACTTTAAAGGAGTAAAAACAATTTTAAATCACCGTTTAAAACAACAAAATCACCATTTCCGTAAACAAATTGCAGCAAAAATAATACAATAAAAATCACAATTAGAAATGACAGAATCACTATTTCAGTAAAAATAATTGCAGCAAAAATGCAGTAAAAATCACAATTTGAAATAATGGAATCACTATTTCCGCGGAAAATAATTGCCGCAAAAATAATAAAAATAAATGAAAATTTGAAAATTAACAATAAAAAAATTAAAAAAAGGTAAAACATAAAAATAATTCCATTGTAAAATCACCATTTCCGAAAATACAAAGGGTTGTTTTCAGGTGTGAAAAGTGTGAAAATTTGCTGTGAATCGATGATGCTCGAGCTTGAAAAGGAAGTTCGGTTTGGGGCCATCACCTCTCCTTGTGATGAATGACACATTTTTTTGCGAACACAGGTTTGCTTTTCCCTTCCGCTGCAGTACAACTGCACCTTGTGTGGCCTGCAGTTGCACTGTCCGGAATTTGCAACACAGTCAGTGCGCATGGCATTTCGTTTCCCCCTGACTTTTTTCTCCCGTATGCAACACACATCTAATTGCTCTACGCGGTTTGCAGCGCCGTTTGTTTCTCAGGGGTTCTGTGGAATTGCTCAACAAAATGCCATTTTTCTCATCGTGTTATCTGATTTTTCTGCAGGTATCGCAGGCAGTCATATCTACATTGATGAACGCCTAAGAAATGGCAAGGAAATTCCTCAAGTGGGCATGTACTTCATCAGCCTGTTCCCCATCGCAATTCATCGTCAGACGAAACTTTTGGCGAACTATTCAGTGGATAGATTTGTGCACAACGTTTGGCGAAAATTTCATTTCTATGTGCAACGCTCATTGCTTTTCCATTGTTGCATTGAAAGATGCAATCGTCTGCTGGATTTTGAGTTGAACATGAGGGTGAGTTGCAATGGGGAATACGACCGATTATTCTATTAACCTTGGAATACGACCGCAAATCGTGTCTCACCTCCCTCACTCTTTCCCTGTCAATCTTTCTCGGCACCTGCACCCCCTTTGTCTTTATACATCTGTTGTCGCTTTTATCCAGTGACAGGGCCATGACGAGTGACCGACCTGATGAGGGGATCGCAATGATTGACATGACATCAGCTCTACCAACTGTGCAAATCGGCGCAGTCAGGGCGCAGTTGTGCCCAGTTGGGCCTGACTTACTCGGCGAATTTAACAGACAGATGCATCGCTCGCAACAATAGAAAACGAACAAGCTTTGTGCATAGAAATGGAATTTTCGCAATATAAATCTATCCACTGACTTGTTTACTGAGTTGAACCTGAGGGCGAGTTGCAATGGGGAATACGGCCGATTGTTCAGTTGCCGAGGAGCGGCGGAATTAATGTACCCATACATGTATTTTTCCCATTGAACTGTTGCCTGATTCGTATGTAGCAATGGATTCAAATAACTGGGTCGTATTTCACCCTCACGTTCAACTCAATTAGCCAGTTCAACAACGGATGCATCTCTCGCAACAATGGGAAAGGAATAATCGTTGTGCATAGAAATTATGTTTTCGCAACACAAATATCCGTACTCCTCATTCCACTTGAAGATATGAGCTAAGAATGCTCCCAAGTGTGCTCAGAATGAATTCAGAATTCTTTCAACAATGAAAACTCGGTCCAAAACTTCATTCTCTGCATAGAAATAAAGTTTTTCTGTGTATTTAAATGGAAGAGTTGAAGCATTCTGAGCTCATATCTTCAAGTGGAATGACCTTTACATCCATTGATTTGGCTGCTGAGTTGAATCTATGAGGGTGAGTTGCAATGGGGATTAAGGCCGAATATGAGACCATTCTATGGACCGCAGTGTCAGTTAGGAATGTCCATACGCAATAGGTGGTGGTTTGCAGTCGAGGATAATTACTCATCATGAGACAAAATCCACATCCTTATCAGGCCAAATGAAGAACAGCAACGGGTACATAAGAACATAATTTCCGAATGTAATTTAAGCTAAAGCTTCATATTACATGCACTCTGAAAAATCTTTCGCAACATCATTCGCAAGTCATAGTTGCGATTATAATACCTAGTTTCTTTTGCACAAGATGAACAGCTATTTACAAAATTTCGTGTCAACGCTAGATGAATAATATCTTCCTATTCCGATGGTCTTTTTGTCAAGCAGGGAAAAGCGAGCAAGGGGCTCGTTTGCGGGCTCTTCCCTTTTTGATTTTTTGACCAGAGACCGGCAATTCTCATCACAAATGCCAAACATGTGAAAAACACAAAAATGCAATTCATGAAAAAACCACAAATGCAATTGCTATACACGTTGACAATGATTATCGCTCAATGATAAACACACGACACAACTTTCAGGCAAAATAATTTGCAATGCCGGTTTATTTGCCGCATGTGAACTTTCACTGATGCTTTTTCCTCATACTTGTCCCCTCGACAACCGAAAAAACTCATACCTACCTGGTCTTTCTTGGTGCCTTGCCTCCAATTCTTTTCTGCGGCAAATATTCCGGCACGTCAATAAATACCAAACATAAGATCACACAATTCATGAACACCATTAGCATTTACCCTGTTTACAAAATTTGTTGGTCATTACAAAGGCTCTATTGATATTTTGAAGCATTTTTACAAAAGTGTTTTGGACCCAAAACGACGACAGACAGGTATTTGTGCCAAAAACTCAAACCGGAAGCCGAACGAATCTTGACGAATGCGAGATATCAATCCTTGCGGTACCGAAGACGGTTATAAGACTGCCGGGATGCGATTTTACAAACCCTGCCGCAACTTTAGATGGCAGAGAGCGTTTCGTGCAAGAATGCTGCTGGATTGGGGCCACATACTCGCAAGAAAAAAATATTTTTTCCTTACTTAAAGCTATCTGAACCATGACCTAACCCTTTCCCCTCTCGGAAAAACAATGCTCGCTGGGGGACCCGGCCTGCCATCTAAAGTCGCGGCAGGGTTTGTAAACTGGCTGCCGGGATTCGAAATTTTCTCCTATAGGAGTGATTTAGATTGTCGCCAACTCAAAAAGGTGGTTGACATCTATGGTCATCCTCCCCTACGACGCTCTATTTTCGCCATATACTGTATTTTTACTATTGGTGTGGTTAGTCGCCCTGCACTTTATGCGTGTTGGCATTGCGATGCCACATGCGCCGTTGCGTTTTATCCAAAAGGCGCCAACAGGATGGTGACGATTTTGTGAAGGAGGAAGATATGCCATGACTGCCCACTTCAACTTTCCCTCAGGTTCAATTCAGAAGCCAATTGAATGGATTGAATTATGTTTGAAATTTTAATTTCTATTCGCAACGCTAACATTCCTTTTTCATTGTTGCGAAATATGCATATACGTCAGTTGAATTGGCATTTGAATTGAAGCTGAGTGTGTGTGGCAATGAGGAATTAGGCCGAGTTTCTCAACTTATTTTTCTCCAACGATATTTGGCGTTCACAGCATGATATAAGCCAGATTAAAACCAGCCTTTCATAGCACCCGGCTTTCGGCATCATTTTTCTTAATGTCATTGATGATTCATGGAAAAAATTACTCAAGAGGAAGGTGTATGTGCACGGAAATTTTCCACTTATTTTTCGATTTTTTGCAATTCCTCCCACCGCAGAATTCTCTCGCGCATGTTCACCCCAAACTGGATAACGCTGAATTTTTAGGCACTCATCCCTGCATCCTGACTTTAGGCCTACGTTCTTCGTCGAGACGTTTTTTGTACAGGATGTCTCAAAAGCCTCTTGACAACCGCTGCATGCTGCAAGTTTACAATGTTTTCTTGTGTGACCATTTACGAAAATTTCGGACCGAGTTTGCATTATCTGTTGTTTTTTCAAAAGCACTGAACCAGAATTGTGGAGCAATGCTGCCAAAAAACGACCGAAAGTGCCGCAAGAGTGGCATACTCCTATCTGATGTTGTCAAGCGACTTTCGAAAAACTCTGTACAACTAAAGCTGCACGTCGTGCACCTCTTGGAGAAGTCCAGGACCACCGTTGCCTATGCTGTTCAGGGTCTGCGTTGACGAGTTGGTGTTTGTATCGCTGGCCGTTGTGGTGATCAGGCCAAGGCTGTCCAGGTAGCTTGGCCTTCTCTGGTCGGGTGTCTGAGTGGCGCAGGTCTTTCGAATGAGCGCCCTTGTCGGAGTTGAGCTCGGTGCCAGGCGCACCTTATCGTGCATCTCGTACTCTATAAAATAAAAAATAAAAAAGCGAAATTCAAACTTTTTATAATGCTCATATTTCGTGGCAGTCGTGAAAAAGCCCGGACGTCCCATTAATTGACAGACGAGAGGCATCCAGGCCAAAGCCAGTTCTTCATTTTTTGGCACACATGTATTTTTCAAAGAGGAATTTTAATTCGAAAATCAATGCGATTGCAGACCCCAGAATTTTTTGTGATATGGATATTTTATTTTTCTGATCGAGATATAAATTGTTTAACTGAATTTATAACTCGTACAGGAAAGGAGATTCACCGCGTTTATCCGGACGACAGGAAAGGAGATTCACCGCGTTTATCCGGACGACTCTTGTCTGTCTCCGACATCTCGAAGAGATATGTTTTTGCGGTAAATTTATAATTTTTCGGCAAACGTTTGGCCGCGGGACATTTTGCCGGATGACGTTCGATCGAATGGCATATAGGTACCTGTTGAGAGCAAACGCTTTTTGAAACACCCATTTTTTTGATTCGGCAATACAAAAACTCAAAATTTGAATGGCCTTATTCTACAAGTTTTGCCTGACCAAACGCGAAAATGCTGATTAATTCATGCACAGAAGGTATGGGACGGAATGAAAAAAGAAGACAGAAATAGAAAAAAAACGAAAGTGTCAAGCGATGCATTCCGACTTAGTCCATTGGCTATTTGGGGCCGCGCAGAAACGCATGTACCAAGAGTAGCGGCGGAACATGTGTTTTTCCCATTTGACTGGCCTCCGAATTTTTTTTTTCTTTTTTTTATATTCTTGTGCAGGCAGCAGAAATTAAAGCGCCAGATTTTAACAGAGCTTTCTGGAGCTGTCAGATTTTGACCTCGGTTTTAAAAGCGGATCTTTAATTTCTGCAGCATTGAGTTTTGCTAATTCTGAACAGTCGCTACATTAATTCCGCCGCCATTATACTTTGCGCGTGAGACAAAAACCATACGAGGGGTAGCAGGGACACATTTTTTGTGTGAGAAAAAGTTTTGATCACCCTGCTCCTCAAAGCACCCAGATTAAATTTCGTTTAAATCGTCCTTTAACAGCCGTTCCCGTTCCAGTTTGTCTGAGCCCTGATAACGTTAGATAGGTGAATACAGATTGCGTAAGCCAAGTCAAGCTGCAGTCGAAAGTGGTCGGTCTGATATTTAACGGCCGTCGACGAGAATGAAGGACAGCAGGTCGTCCATCTGGATGCGATTTGTTCCGAATTAAAAGGCACAGCCTACAAGGGCGCAACTGGAGGTTTTAGTTGGAGGGGCGAAAGTAACCTTAGGTATCACGAGATAACGGGTAAAAGTTGATTTCTATGATTGGGATAGAGATGCCCAATCAGGTTTGGCGGCCAACAATGACAAAATCTTCACCACAACTCTCTAAACTTTGCCAGATACAAAAATGAATCCGGTCAGCCGGAAAAACCAGAAGCCTTCAAAGTCAAAACCACAAGCAAAAATATGGCAAAATGTTCTGGCCACGTTTGAGTTGGTCCGGGAAACTGACGTGGGATTTGTCTGAATCACAAATCACCCCCTCGATTCTCACAGTCCGACCGCGGTTCTCACAGTTCCACCTCGCTTCTCATAGTCCAATCTGGGTTCTTCACAGTTCCACCTCGGTTCTCACAGTCCAAACTCGCTTTTTACAGTCTCGAATCGGTTCTTATATTACGACCTCGGTTCTCACAGTTCCACCTCGGTTTTCACAGTCCAACCTCGGTTTTTACAGTCTCGCCTCGGTTCTTACAGTCCGATCTCGATTCTCACGGTTCTACCTCTGTTCTCACAGTCTAACCTCGGTTTTTACAGTCTCGCCTTGGTTCTTATATTCCGACATCGGTTCTCACAGTTCCACCTCGGTTCTCACAGTCTAACCTCGGTTTTTACAGTCTCGCCTCGGTTCTTACAGTCCGACCTCGGTTCGCACAGTTCCACCTCGATTCTCACAGTCTAATCTCGGCTTTTACAGTCTCGCCTCGGTTCTTATATTCCGACCTCGGTTCTCACGGTTCCACCTCGATTCTCACAGTCTAATCTCGGCTTTTACAGTCTCGCCTCGGTTCTTATATTCCGACCTCGGTTCTCACAGTACCACCTCGGTTCTCACAGTCTAACCTCGGTTTTTACAGTCTCGCCTCGGTTCTTAAAGTCCGACCTCGGTTCTCACAGTTCCACCTCGGTTCTCACAGTCTAACCTCGGTTTTTACAGTTTCGCCTCAGTTCTTACAGCCCGAACTCGGTTCTCACGGTTCCATCTCGGTTCTTACAGTCCCACCTCAGTTTTCACAGTCCAAGATCGATTGACAACAAAAACATAGTCAATATGTGCGGTCAGACGAGTTAAAAATCACTTCTAGCTAAAAAAACGTTAAACAGACCAAGTTGAAAAATAACATCTTGGTGCTGCGCCTTACGA
>JASGXE010018769.1:0-10397 GCA_030068105.1 Sinentomon sp. SZTP_YWyxl
CAGATGGTTTCTTCCCATATTTTTGCCATCCGACAGACACGAAAGTCAGTTTTTCACTGCAGTTTTTGCGCAAAACTTCAAATCTGAATAACTTTATAAACATATTTTATAAACAGATTTTATTTAGATTTTAGATTTTACAAACATATTTTGGTGCTATTACATTCAAAATGACAATCCAGTTGTAGAGTTTGAGAAAATTTGGAATGAAGGCCTCTGTTTAATCTGGTTTTTTACCTGCCCTTCCAAAGTAGAAATTTCGCATGGAGAATTTTTGATTTTTTTATTTGTGAAAAATGGTATCCCTCACAATTTCCATATTGCATGTCACATCTTCAAAACACTTTATGTGCTTGTGAAGGTGATGGTGATGAACAGCTTGGCATGGCCCAAAGTGAAAGTTGAACTCATACCACTTCAAAAAAATTCAAACATTTTTGAAGTGGTATTTTGCCCAAGGGGTGGTCCATTGGACCACCTCACCCATATCCTTTCATTGTGATAATGATTTGGACTACCAGGCTGCACAAATAGTATCGACTCAAAATCTATTCAGTTGGGATTTGCAATGTCAAATAATACCCATTTTGTAATCTGATATTGGCACCAAACAGCCCTAATCCACAGAGTCAGTTTTCGAACCTTCAGTGAATCTAAAAACCCGAAAATCAGACTTTTGGCACAGAACAGCTAAGACAATCCTGGAAATCGAAGAAAATGGTAAGAACAGTGCAGAAATGAGTGGTTGATACCCTTGGGAAAACCAGATATTGTGACCCCAAAAAGTCCAAGGTGTGGTCCAACGGACCACCAAGCAAAAAACATGTACAAAAGTCAATGAAATGCAAAACATTGCATGTCATATTGGAGATGGAAGGATGTTCGGCCTAAAGCACCCTGCAACTTCACTGTAATTGGAAATTTAAGGGTGTGGCCCGATGGACCACCCCTTGGGAAACTCCAATTTTTTGATTTCCGTAACCTCCCAAGGGGTGGTCCATTGGACCACGGGCCAATATTTCTCCCAATTCGTCGGTGGATTTTTTTAGGCTTTTAGGGCATGGTAGACCCAACCCTCGTAGAGGCATATCTGGAAGCACAGAATCGTCCGGGCCCAGGGAATAAAAATATTGAGAAAATAACAGAGGGGTGGTCCATTGGATCCACCTTTGGGAGGTTAAGGGTTAGGGCCCGAGACTTATGCCCAGCAATTTTTGGTTGCAAGAACTGTGGCAGATGCCGATCTTCAAACAACTTGAAACAATTTTCTGGGAAAAAAGTACAAAGAATGAAAAATGATGACAAAATTTTTCACATAAATTTTATTTTTTCTTTTCACATTAATGAAAAGCTCATTTAAAAGCTCATTTCATTAATTTTTTCACATTCATTTGGCTTGCGGCCAAATGAATGTGGAAAATTATCATTTATTTTTTGTGGTTGCGGCCGACCAGTGTGTTATATCAGGCTGTTCCTGGTCAGCTCAGTTATTTTAAACGACTTTCGTGATTGCAATCAAATACACGGTGTGGACAATGGTGATTCTGTCATCCACTAAACTCATTTTGTGAGAGAGCCCGTGACATAGGCCCAAATTCGCTTTGCAACTTTTCAATTGAATTAAAAAAATATTCAGACCAACCTAATGAAGTTTCAACATTGCATGCATTCTGTCAGTCTCAAGAATCTTGGGGCCCCTGAAACGGATTGAGGAGTACTGCATTCCTAACAAAAGTCATCATGGTGAAATTGAACCTTGTCCGGATTGTGTATCATTTTCTTCTCTGGAAGGACATTACTCAATTTCACCATGTTAAAGAATTGTCCATCTGTTCATGGTACCCGTGCTTCCATAGAACAGCATTCATGCAAGTTATTTGTCACAATTTCCCGAGGGGGAGCAGAAATTTTTATCAATAGCCAAGTGCAGTTAATTTCATAACAACAGCCAAATGTTAAATTAAATCTTCATCCGATTATATGCAAACGAATAATGGAAAAAATAAAAATTAGTCTTTCAATGGATTGGAATGTGTATCGTGGAATGGGGAATTCAGATGAGATCAAGGAACTGACCGCTCAGGGAAGTGAGAAAAACGTTATTCCATGCGAGTTCACGAAACCTAACATCGCTTGGTCTTTTCCTCAGATAGATGTTTACCTGGAACACCAACTTGGAATTTTCGCACAGATAATGCTTTTTTTAATTCTGTAATTTTTGAGGAACTCCTTCAAAAAGGAAGCAGTGATAAAAGTTGTCGCACTGGTCGGTGGAAACATGCAAAATGGCTGGAATTTGGCGATTTCAGCTGGCATCCTCAATTGACAACAAAGTAGCACTGAGGAAGAAGAAAGAATATCTAATTCAGTCATAAATTTCAAGCCTTTTGGCAACACAACAATCGACCGTATTCCCCTTTGCAACTCACCCTCAGGCTCAACTCACGAGTCAATTCCATGGATAGATTTGTGTTGTGAAATGCAAAACACTCATTCCTTTTCCATTGTTGTGAAACATGCATCCGTCTGCTGAATTGATTATTGAGTTGAACCTGAGGGTGACTTGCAATGAGGAATACAGCAGAAAATCATTTGCACTTTTTTGCAAAACTCATCTTATCTATGCAACATAAAAATAAATGGCTTACCGATTATGTTCTGAAGCAGAGCCGGATCTACAGAAATGTTTCCAGTATCATTGTTGACAATAATGATCAGTGTCTTCTCATTCTTATTTCGCTCAGATTCATCGTCCGAGAAAATGCTGGATGACATTCTACGATGCCCACGTATGGGCAGGAGCAAAAGTAACGGACAATGCTTTCTCAACACTTAGGGCATCTGAAAAAGGTGCTCAAAAATAAACAGGGGCACTGAAAAAGGGCACTTCTACTTCCAAAAAATAATAGCCAGCTTGCCAAAAACCAATATCCACAACCGGTGGTGGGTCCCGTTCTACGTGAGGGGTGAGGGGCATGCCACCAGTAAAGTGGTCTGTGACAGGACTCCAGAAAGGGTCCCCTGTGGGAATGTAAGGGTGGAATCCCACAGAGCAATGGCTACTTGAAACAGATTTTTGCAGCATAATATTCACGACCCACGGCAAACAAAGCTCCAACAAGGCAAAGTAAAAGGTGAATTTTCCGAAAGCTTGGGAACTGCTACCACAGAGATCGGAGAAATGTTAGCATAGCATTTTGGTGCTCTTTTTCACTCAAAATTATTGTGGTTAGTGTGAAAAAATCAGCAAACGATTCAATTCCCTTTTTTCGTTGTTTAGTGGACTTGCTCTTCATAACTTAAAAAAGGATTAAGATTCACTGGGCGTTACACTTTGTGGCGAAACTGAATAAGGCCCTTGATTTATAGACATGATAAAGCACAAATTTATGCAAAAATAAATTCACAATCTATGAAAGGGACAAATTGGCAAATAATTGTAACAGAAGACTTTGAAAGTTCCCTCAGAAAACTTCACTGGGAACAATGATGGTTTTATGCAAACAATTTACATGTCACAGCTGAATTTTGTGATAGTTTTTTGAAAATGAGTTTCATCGAAAAACGCCCACCAATGAAAACTCCCGACACAAAGAACTCCTCCCATACAAAATACGCACATTAAAAACATCCACCATAAACACCACCACTAAAACACCCACCATAAAAACAAGCCATTAAAAAAACTGTCATTAAAGCACCCATTATTAAAAACACCCATCATTAAAACAACCACCATTGAACACCCATCATTAAAAACACACACCACCAAGAACTATCATCAAAAACCCCATCAAAAACACAACCTTTAAAAATATCATCCATTAAAACACCCATTAAAATACCATCCATTAAAACACCCATTAAAAATATCATCCATTAAAACACCCATCACTAAAATACATATCATTAAAAACACCCATGACTAAAACACCCATCACTAAAATAGGTACTAATCATTAAAAACACCAATGACTAAAACACCCATCACTAAAACACCAGTCATTAAAGTGCAAGAAAAGCTTCATGAATGGTTGACTTTTTTGGAAAAACTTTTTTGGAACAGATTTATGAAAGTGTCGGAAAAAATAGATCAAAGCAGTGTTCTTCTGCAATCTTTTTTTTAAGACATTTTGGAAGCAGTTTCTCCGCAATGTTCTCAGCCACTTGTCTCCAAGAGTGATGCCACCATCGAGAGCAGATGAAGGCACCGCTTTTGAATAAAAAATAATGGTCTTCAGAACAGTGGTTGAGAATGTAGTGAGAAACAACTTCTGAAACGTATTTCTTTCCAAAATGAGGAAGACAAAGGACACCCTGTCAAACATTGATGTCTTGTTTTTGTTGACTCAATTTGTTGTCGAGCAAAATTTGCCATGTAAATTTGTAATCAGGGGCATCATTCCAGCGGGCAGGGGGTGACTGCTCCAAATAAGAAATGCCCACTAACAGCGTTCTTGCCCCCCTCCTTTGGCATGTTCTTTTGGCTCCCCCTGGTGGTAAACTTGGCTTCCGGAAAACACGAATGTTGCACCCCAAATTTCAAAATTTCTTCAGCTGATGGTATCAGACCCCCGTTAGGTGCTCGGTCCCTTGGAACCCTGCTGGTTTTTCCAATTTCTGCACGTGCACAACAAACGGGAATTACATCAGGACACATATTAAACACAAGAAAAAGACTAAAGGCCTTTGTCCGTTCGTTTTGAGAATACAAAGACGCAACGTTTCACTCCCTCCTCGTGGAGCTTCCACAGGCGACACCGATGATTGACTGTCAATCGTCGGTGTCTCCTGAGGAAGCTCCACGAGGAGGGAGTGAAACGTTGCGTCTTTGTATTCTCAAAACGAACGGACAAAGGCCTTTAGTCTTTTTCTTGTGTTTAATATGTCCTGAACTCTGCTGGTGCTCCACCCCAAACCCCAAATTTGGGGAGCTCGCCCCCCCCCCCAGACTGCTCCGGTGACCAAATCCTTCCTTGAAGAATGCCCCTCCTGCGATATCCTCAAATTTAACGACTTCCATGTCAGGAAAGGTTGCTCACAATCCTTATCAATTCGCATTGTGAGACAGCACTCCACACTGGGGCTATTTTTGAGCAACTATTCCCATGACAGATAAAATTGATTATTTTTATCATCAATCAGTCACTTAACATCATGCTTGCCATTTAAATTGCACGAGGACTTTTAGATCAACCTGCAGAAATCATCAACCATCGTGTTTCAGCAAACTAATTATTGATATGCACACAACAGCTTCCGTTTTCAGATGGTTAACAACAGTGAAGACTTTGTGCACATGAGTAAGGACTGCCTTTTTTGAAAATGGATCGCAGTGGCAGCGACTTTTGGCTTGAGTGACAGCTGCCGTTTTAGATGCCTCACAACAATAGTGGCTTTGTGCATGTGCACGAGTAAACGCTGTCCTTTCAGATGGTTCATCAGCAGCGACTTTGCGTATGAGAGCTACAATTGCCTTTTTAGATGGCCCACAACAAGGGAGACTTAGTGCACATGCGCATTAGCTGCCCTGTTTAGATGACTCAGTACCAGCAATCTATGCATTAAGTTACGGCTGCCTTTTTAGATGGCTGACAACAACAGCAAATTTGTGCACGAATAAAAGCTGCCTCGTTTCAGGCTCAGCAGTGACTTCGTGCAGCCGCCTTACGTGAGTTTGTGCAGTTGCCTTGCGTGAATTTGTGCAGTTGCCTTTGCACAGTTGCCTAGTTCAGGGGGGGCGGGGGGTCAAAATGCCAACTTCGATGTTTATGGACCGATTTGGTTCAAATTTGACACACAGTTGGGCATCATGGTCAGCAGTTTATTCACAAAATTTTGGTACCCTACCTCAAGTGGTTCCCAAGTTATTCACAAATAACTGGTCAAAAGAGTGCAAAACTTTTCGCGCATGCTGTGGGAAAATCGCAAGACATCTTGTGATCTGGTTTTCACCAAAGTTGCCCAAAAAGACTTACTTTTTGACTGATGAAGCCAGTTTTTCAACATTTGACTTGAAAAGTGGATAAAAACACTTGGAAACAGCAGTTATGTAACTAGCGAGCATGTGAAATGAGAAGCACATGCAACAAGTTAGATTTTGAGCCAAAATGCATTTCTGACTTCATCAGTCAAAAAAACACACTTTTTTCGTCAAGTGTGCCAAATTTTACCTCTCAAGCACTTCTGGTTGCTGAGAAACAAGCAAGCGGAAGTTCAAAAATACCTGGAAAAACGAAAGCGGTTAAAACGCGCCTTGAATTTAGTCGATTTTCAAAGTAAATGAGAAATATACTGTCGTGCGAAAAAGTGTCACGTTGGAATCGCGATAGCTCTTCAACCAATAAAGCTACAGCAATGGTAATTATATCATTGGAATCAGCATGAAACGGACCATTTGATGGTGCCAATATGAACAAAGACCAAAAATTAAGTTTTTTCACATTTTCTGACCCCCCGCCCCCCTTAATTTTGTGCAGTTACCTTGTGCGAGTTACAGTTGCCCTTTTAGATGCTGGTGGTATCTTTTATCTTTTAGATGACTCACAATTACAGCAGCTTCATGCAGGATTGACAGGTGCCTTTTTAGATAGTTCACGATGGCAGCCTTTGACTAATATCACTAAACGATGCAATCATTGTGATCCACTGGCAAAAGTACACTCATTCATCAGCTTACTCCTGACACTTTACCGTGTCTCAAATTGCAATAGGCATCCCCAGTATACGAGCATGCAAACACCACAAAGGGTGTGATCAATACTTGACCACGCCTGGCACGGGGGACCGCACCAGGACTTCCCACATCCATGGTTGCTGCTGTTTTGAAAAATCGGAATTCCCTGAGTTTTCCAGGTTTTCCAGAAGGATTCTCAGTTTTTTCCAGGGTTTTATCCGAGGACAAGACAAAAATGGGAGGGTGCAGACAAAAATTGCAAGACAAGAATGTTCTTCAGGTGTCCGCGTTGGAAATTTAAAAAAAATGTAAACTAAAAAAATGTTATGAAATTCTGTTTTCCATTTTTTGGCTGGTTTTTCTGGAAATTTTCAGTTTTCCAGGGTTTTTTCCAAAAATCCCTGAGTTTTCCAGGTTTTCCAGGGTGCGAAAAAAATTCCCTGAGTATTCCAGGTTTTCCAGGTTGGTAGCAACCATGCACATCGCACTGGTATCGGAAATACTGCTGCGTTTTCAGCTGCCAAATTGAGACCGATCTCTCACTCACAAAAATTAAATTCATAATCTGTGATGCGCTACCAATGCACTACAACTTGGAGATCATGGGCTGGAACATTTTGAACAGGTTTATGGTCTCATCTGCAGATGGAATGAATTGCACATAAACATCACGAAGTTCAGGTGCTCACAAAATAAGACAATCGTGATAAACAGGGAACCCAAAAGTCTTTGGCCACAGCAGGCCTTGTTTGTCACTGTTTTCGCCGAGGTAGTCTGTACTTTGTAAGTTATGCCCGATGCTTTTCCTTTTTGTGCTTTTTCATGGTTTTACAAGTCGAATTGCACGAATCAGATCAAATTGATAAGTACCAAACAAAATAAGCGACTAGTTGGTCACATTTTTGACAATCGACAATTCGGCATTTTTGCTTTTTTCATTAGCGCTTTTGCTCGGCAGGACAAGTTTAGTGTTTTCACCCAACATGGAATTGTGAATCATGATGTAGGCAGCTGGTTGACGTAGAAATTTCTATGTTCCTACGCTGGGATAATCCCCAGGTGTTATAGTACAGGCGAATGTTCAGAGGAAAAATAAGGTTTCCAATTTTTGCCTGCAACCTGTCCCATGGGTCATTGGTCATTTTCGAATTCCAGATTTTTCCCTTTTACCTCTGCGATTACATCTTGTGGTTGGGGTAAAGAACAAAAGCATTCTGCAACAGCATTCTGTTTTCCAAGTCTTCTTGCCCAAATTTTGAAAACTTAAGTCAACAAAGCAGCAAGTCTCGGTCATTAATTCGAAAAACAACAATGCAATAGCAGTCAGATGATGGTGTCATGTTGCCCTCTACATCAGTCGGTTCTGCAACCATCCTGCTTTTCAGGGGCCTTGCGTAAAAAAACGACTTTTGAAGCTGCGATGTTCAGCACCCAATTTTCAAGTAAATAATTCACACCAATCTCCAGAACTTTGAGTTAGCCCAACCGCAAATGAATGCCTTTTCAGGTGCAAGCTTGCTTCGCATGCACTGCACCAGTTTCTTCCTCTGGATTTATGGATATTTTATTATCATTTAAATGCCATTGTAATTAAATTATGAACCGTTTTTTTTTTCATAATAATTAATTTTTATCGCCCGTTTTCCAAAACACGAAATATCTTGATCCATGTATTTCTCCAATGTATTTCAAATGGAGGAAATCTGTGGGTCCAGATTATCCGTGTTTTAGTAATCTGCGGAATAAAAATACAACAGAAATGGTCAGTGCTGCCATGGGTTGTTCACACATTGCTGAAGAATGCACTATGATTCAAAGCAACTGTGTAAGCCCAGTAACTAGAGAGTTCCGTCAATGTGATCTGATGACGAGTGTCTCTTTCTGTAAATTTACTTTTGAATCACCCTTCATTGTTATGTGTCTGCCCTTTTATGACAGTCCCGTGCTCATACTGCCACCTATCCAGTTTTCACATCAGAAATTTCAAAGCTGACCTTTGCAAATCCCATTTTTGAACAACACCTGTAACCAGTGGGGCGGAAACTTGGACGTGCATATGACGTTGAGGTATTACCCTAAATGGGTAGTTTCCGACAATTTTATCGCCATAGAGAGTTGAGTCCAAACGATTCAGATGCATCGCATATATCCATCATCAAGACGAGGGGAAGCTTGATAAATGATACGCGATGCAAGAGATCGCCATAAGCAGGGTGCAAACTTGGCGAACTTGCGATAGAAAACACACGACGATTTATTCTTAAGTTGAAGACGGCACAGAGTGGACGTTTCGGAGACATCCCACTCTCCATTGATGAATCCAACTAAATCAGCGTAGCAGACGACCACAACGATGATCCATGGGTTTGATTCATCAATGTGGAGTGTGATGCCTCCGATACGTCAAGGAATAAATCGCCGTGTGATTTTCGATACATGGTTCGTTCGAAACGTCGGCTCGACTTGCAGATATGGAGATAAAACAGTTGAAGCCACCCGATAAGGGTAATGCCTCAACCAATTTTGAATAACAGCACATTTACCAAAATGTGGTTACCAAAATGCAGCATCATGCAAATTATCACCAGTCAAAAAAATACACAAATTTCTAACCCCAATTTCCACATGACACGCTGGTTGGTTTTTGAAAACTTGAGAACTTCGATTGTATCCCTGGTCATTAGTTTGGTATAGCTGAGTACACCAGTGGCGTTCTGGTCAAGCCAGCAGTAGCCTGGTTCTGCGGTGTCGATGCAGAAAAGCATTGCATATGCATTGGATAATGTATCCTAAAACAGCAAAATATCAACCGACGTAGCACATCATATGCATTCTCGGCAATTCCCATTTTTTACAAAAACAAAAGGATAAGCAATCTGCCTGCGAGACAACTTCCCAAAAATTTAAACGTTCTGTGGCCTGGCCAAAGTTCCAACCACAATTATTCACGATGACTGTCGAACGTTATTTTTACACGAGGTGGCACCCGTGAATTTCACGGGCGAGGCGGCTTGCAGCACATGATTTCGAATTTCGGGAGAAAAACCCGTGAATTTCACGGGCGAGGCGGCTTGCAGCATGTGATGTCGAATTTCGGGAGAAAAACCCGTTAATTTCATGGGGAGGCGATTCGCAGTAAAGTCCGTCGAATGCGGGGGAGAAAACCCGTGAATTTCACGGGCGAGGCGGCTTGCAGTTGAGAAAATCTAAAATTTGAGGCTGGAACCCGTGAATTTCACGGGCCAGGCGGCTTGCAGTAAAGTTTTTTTATTAAGCGGCGAAAAACCCGTTAATTTCACGCGAGTGGTTCCTGCAGCAGATGAGTTTCGATGACGGGAAAAAATTGACGGAAACGACCCGTGAATTTCGCGGAAATGGCTGCTATCATGTGAATTTCACGTGGAAGGTAGCTTAAAATCGACATTTGAGGGGTGATGTGCTGAACCCGTTAATTTAACACTTCTATTTTGGAACCCGTGAATTTCATCTGCAGTTTTTCGACCGAGGCTGAAACCCGTGAATTTCACGGGGGAGGCGGCTTGCAGTTGACCCTCGAGGGGTGATTGGCTGAAACCCGTTAATTTCACGGGGGGGCGACTTGCAGCTGAGAAAATCTAAAGTTTGAGGTTGAAACCCGTTAATTTCACGGGGGAGGCGGCTTGCAGTAAGGTTAATTGAATGATGGGAGAAAAACCCGTTAATTTCACGGGGTGACTTCCCA
>JASGXE010018770.1:0-10112 GCA_030068105.1 Sinentomon sp. SZTP_YWyxl
CGTATGTTTCTTTTGCATTTTTAGATGAGTTTGGCGAGAGTGCCGGAGGCGGAACAGCCGATTGGATGTATGACGAAGGAGCAGGGACCTCTGCTTCATATCACCGAGGCAGGGGTGCTGGTAGGATGAGAGCCAACCGAGCAGACTCCGGGGAAGGAGGTACAGCAGGATCTGATGACAAACATCCACGCTGGTTACGTGGAAGGGACATTGGTCAGTCTGTGCACACTAATTTTTTGTGCAATGTCAGACTGCATTTTGCCTGCAAGTTTTTGATCAAAAGAATTTATTCTGAATGGTGAAAAATCTCAAGATCTTAAAGTTCTGCTCATCCAATCAACTGTTCAATTGCTACTTGAGCTAACCCACTGAACAGAAATCAAACTACCGCAACATATGGCGTTGGATTTACCCATCGACATTTTCCAGTCCCGCATTTGGGGTCACACAGGGAAAATTTTAATTGCCAGTGATCCATGTTGAGCATCGCAAATCCGACGGACTCTTGTCACAACTGACCTCACTCACAGTTCTGAAAATGAAATTGAAAATTACTCCGCTGTACAGTATTAAACAATAATTATTTTTGAATAAACTAATTGCGATGTAAAAAAACCCATGCAAATTCCAACAGAACTCGAGCTTTCTTTCTTGATCTGGAGCAGTGAGTGGAAACTCGACTTAAGGCAGGGATTAAATTGTGAAATATAATAAGAAATGGTGGTATGTTTACAAACAGGCACTTTGTGATTGATGCTTTTTAGGTGGTACGCTGAGGCCCCACAAAAAGAAGTAGTGGTACCTACTCCGTACCACCGTGTACCCCATCAATTTAATCACTGCTTGAGGGAAACAAAATTTTTCACTGTGTATACAGTTGTAATTGAAATATAAATGGAATTCTGCTTTACGAAGCACATTCATGAAAGTTTTTACTCTGCTCAATATTGATAGAATGCGAGAAGTCATTTACCAAGAATGGCATACTTTTCTTTCTACATCTGCAAGATTTGTTTGACCAACAAAACGATGAACTTTTTTACTCTTTTCCTCCTCTTGATCACGCACTGGTAAGGTGTTTGACCAAGCCTCTTTCATTGGTCGTTGTCGATCACGACAAATCATGTCAAAAGTTTAACTCACTGTGGGTAATTGTTCTGCAGTAAGAGTACTGAAGGAACCTGGTCGAAAATACTCGTATGTTCATGATCAAGAGGAAGTTGGTTTGTCATTGACCTGATTTTCGAGTAATGGATATGTCGCCATTTTGTTGCAGTTATTTTCAAGTAACTGCGTACCAGTTACTTGAGGTATCGGTGGAATGTACAGTAAAGTATCAGTATGTCACTGTTCTGTATCAGTTTATCACTATCAGTACAATGTGTCAGTTTATCACTGTAAAGTATCAGTGATGGATATATAGCAGTTATTTTCAACTAGGAGGGTTCGGCCACCAACCCCCTGTCGGGGCTGCACGGCCTTAGCGTCACAAGTCTTAGTTCCTCTGATTTCAGGATTTCAAACTACCAGGTTGAAGGAAATTGTTCTGATATCCAAAGCAAATTCATTGAGCAGCTAATTGTTAGTGTGAGCCTCTCCGGTCAGTGTGTTTGATTAATCTATACGAAATTGGGCATATCCCGATTGTGCACGTGGACAAAAAAGCAAAATAAAGCAAACCCAACCAGCCTTACCTACCCTAACCTGACATGCCTAACCTATTGTCACCTTACCTAAGTTATTTTCTTATTCAGAGTGTTATCCCCACTTTTTTGTGGGTCGGGAAGTTTCACATATGGGGTTGGCTGGAAAAGTGCCAAATCCATATCGATTTATCAAATCTGGGCATGACAAAGAATAGCTCCATACAACTAACTTTAACCAATGTCCTGCCATCGAACATCCCACGAAACACCAGTTCGATTTGCTTTCACTCAGCAAAAGTTGTTTTCAAACAAGTACCTATTGGCTTTTTCGCTGTCATGGCAGCCCTTCTTTTTGCTTTTGATCTTGCGAGTGTTTTGATTTGTCGGCAGCACAATTCCATAGCTATTCTTCTGCTGTGTGATTCTCATCATAGGTATGTGGTATGCTCGAAGAGACAGAATGAGGAAAGAAAGAAACGGGATACAAGAAGAGAAGTTGGTAAGTTGGTGAAACAGCTTTCTGCATCGGTGTTCGTTCTGTTGCATCTCTGAAACAATGTTGTCCAACAATGAGCTGTGATCCTCTTGCACCTGCTGCTCAGTTGCTTACAGCAGGTCAGGGGTTTGCACCTTTCCTTCTGAAGCGATTTGCAGCTACATGAGCAGACGGGTACCACTTGTGCGAGGAAGAGCCATTCGCTGCTCTTGTGGCTCACTCCATTGACACTGCTGAGTTCTCAATGTTAGATTTCATGTGTTATTCACGTTGTCTTGGAGATCTATCCTTCTGATAATTACTGTAGTGTATGATTTAAAAATATTGGCATAAATAACTTCATCATGCAAATTCGTATCTCTTTCTTCTTTGCACTCCACTGGCAACACAATTGACCTTTTAAATTCTCTGTCAATTGGTTTTCCTGATCTTTCATCGGCATCATTTCCACACTGTTTCTATTTCTTCGCCGTTTCAAACTGCTTTGAAAATTTCAACGTTTTCAAAACATCTTAGCCATCTTACTCAACTTGCCTGTAACTATTCTAAGCCTGGAGCTCGTCGGGAGAGCATTTAAAATAAAGGGAGCGTTTGGTGCCAGTCTTGGAATGGATAACTGCCAAATTCAGTAAGCTGAAAGGGGTTGTGAAGGGTTTAGAGCGCTTTATTCCAATGGATATTAATTTCCGCCGATGAGTGGTCTAAACTGCTTTAGCCAGTTGGCGCACCTGTGCTCGGACAGTTCTGCCCAATCAGCAACCGATGATCTCGTGGCATAGAGACATTATGATGAACAATGAGGGCATCTGTTTTGGATTATTGCCTTTCATGTCGAGAGCAAAGTAGAAAAATGAGCTACGTATTGGGACATTCATTAAACACTATTTCTGAGAAGGACCCATGTTGGCCATGTGAATTTGAGGCTTTAGCGGCACTTTGCTCCACCATAGCGATGTGATGAAAAGGAAAAATCCTATTTTTCAAATGAGAAAGATTTCTTTTTTGGTCTGAAAGAAGCAGAAGTGCTTACATGACAACAGCTTTGCACTTTCAAACGACAGTAGCTCCAAAAACTTGGAACCACAATATCGACTCTTCTCGAAAAAAAAGTGCCACATTTCATTTACGGAAACTAGAGGAGAGCCTTGTAAAGATAACATTGGTTTTTAAGGGGGGGACCTGGTTTCGGCAAACTTTTTTCTTTTTTGACAGATTTTGTTCAAATTTTGCACACTATTTGGAACCAATCCAGACAACTTCTGTGCAAAATTTGAACACTGTGGCTCTTCTGGTTTGGCCACAGCAGCCATTTCAGGGTAAAAAATAAGGGGATGTTCCGTCCCATGCACAGCGACAACCACACGTGTAAGAAGGCCCAAATTTGAGTTATAAGGGTAAAAAACCAAGCCAAAACTTTTGACAAGGCCCGATTTCTTGTTTTTGGCCCCAGAATTGTGTTGCAGGTGATTTTTTGTCATTCCGCTCGAAAAGCGGTAAATTTTATCATTTTTTCCTATGTCTTGTTTATAACTCGTAATGGAGAGAAGAATTGTCATATCTGGCATTGTCAGTCGTTTTAGAATAGTTTTTTTTACATAAGTACACCTAATTTGAACATGATCACATAAAAATGGCTGAGAGACATGGGACGGAACACGAAATATGCTAAAAAAATGTTGAGAAAAATAGCGTCGAAGATAGAGAACATTTCATTTTACTGCTGATTTCTCCGCGAGCGGTAAAAACATGCGTCCGGTCTTCGTATGCCATTTTTTTCTATTGAAGATATTTGCAATTGGTTTTCACCATCAGAAATTAGAAATTTCAGCGCATCTGGTCCACACATTAAGAAAATTGGACAATTTTTCATTTTTTACAAAAAAAAAAAAAACTTTGCTTTTCTTCATTTTTGAATGCAGGATGTTTGTTCATTGCACTGTTCTCAACCACTCTAGACCAGAAGACCAATAGCTATTTCGCATTGGGAATTCGCATTCGTATCCGGAACAGCAGTAAAAATGGTGCAAGGATTTCATGACATCTCACACAGCAAATTTTGGAAGCATTTGGACACCGTTTTGATTTAGCCCATGCAATTTTTCTGATTCTTAATTTTTCGCATGAAATTAAATTTAGCCTTATTCGATTTAAAAGCTACTTTGATTTCCCATATTTTGTCGATTTTGCTCTAGGTAGTTGATTTTGCTCTTATCTGATCTTGCAACTGATTTTGGCGAGGCCCCTTGACGGATTTTAATATTTTCCACAATAGCAACACATCCAGTTGAGCGAGGATCAGCTGAGAAGAATTTCTTTTGTTATGGGACAGTCCGAAATGGACTTCTACAACTTTGAGCAGGCTTCATCGTCTGCATCAAACTCATTCAGAGAGCAATATGTTTCAAATGTGCTTGCAAACAAAACCCAGGTATGTTTTACATTAACCAAATTCTTGGGAAAGCAAATTCTTCAGTTAATAACATGGCTCAGATTGCGACACAGTTATCAGGTTCGGTGACGTAGGATCACAGCTCACCTGATGCTCTCAACACTTCTGGTGTACCGCCGTCGAAGTATGCCATCATCTGACCCTCATGCAGAGCGTAGAAGAATAAGTATTCCGATTTCGTGTTGTCCATGTTGAATTTTTGTTCCATGATAAAATCCAGAAGATGGCAGTGCGATCGATAGCGATGAAGGAAAACGCAAACTGCAGTTTTTGTCGAATCTGATTCTGCGTGTATTCAGACCATTTTCTGGCTGTTCGTGGGTGCCTGTGGGAGAGCTCCCTGCTATTTGTGACTGTTTTGTGGGTGTTTGTGGGCGTGTTCTCGGCCATTCGTAGCTGTTTGTTCAAGTATGTGCTTCAGGATATTTGTTTAGAATTTTTAGATTTTTTGATGAATGTTTGTGGGTGTACTTCCAGCCATTTGTGGGTGACACACTCAGCTGGTTTGGTAACATTTAGCAGCGGGATTTGCCGCGGGTGCTGGACTCCTTCCACCGGACATCTGACGGTCGTCTGTTGGCAGCCGGACAGTGGTCCCTGAAAACCGGACAGCCGGACAGTCCCACGTGGAGAAAAAACATCCTCTTCTAATAGCCGGACATGGCTCGGACAGGCCCACACGGAACCCAGACAGGCCTGGACAGGTGCCGGACCGGCCCGGAGAGGTTCCGGACCGGCCCGGAGAGGTTCCGGACCGGCCCGGCAGATGCCAGACAGGTGTCGGACACTCCCGGATGGGTGCCGGACAGGTACTGGACAGGCTCGGACAGGTGCCGCACAGGCCAGGGCAGATGCCGGACAGGCCCGGAGAGGTGAAGGACAGCCCCGGACACTGGACAGGTGTCGTACAGGCCCGGACAGGTGCCTGTCCATCACACCCGACGAGTGCCTGTCCGGCACTTGGCAGGTGCCTATCCGGCACTTGTCCGGGCCTGTCGGCACCCGTCCGAGCCTGTCGGCATCTGTCCGTAACCTGTCCGGCTCCTGTCCGGCACATGTCCGAGCCTGTCCGGGACTGTTCTGCACCTGTCCGGGCCTGTCCGGGCCTACATCATGCATCCAGTTCAATTCACATCCGCCTTTTCATCATTCATTCCGCATTCGTGCATCACTATCGATGGTGGCGCCGATGCGACAGTTTAGATGAAACTCAGCGAGTCGCGAAGCCGCAATACTTATTCTTCTACGCTCTGCTCATAAGCTGGGATGTTCTTAATTGATACCAACCAAAAATGTTCATTTGATGTAATTAATGCGAAGTATTGAATGGCAAACGAAAATGGCAAAAGGGCAGTGCTCCATTCTTTGAGAGTTACACTTCCTGGGCTTGGTGCAGGTTTTTTCTGGAGCTAGCATTCTTGCCTTCACCTTTGTGTTGAGAATCACGCTCATGTCTGAGTTTTGCACTCTGAGCATGTACCTTCTCTCATTGAGCTGAACTCGCATCTACATTGTTCAGCTGTAACTTGCTCATGTGAAAAATAATTATTTCTGTTACATATGCTTGTGAAATAAACAAAAATTCCAAATTTGGGACAAATCGGACAATAAAATCTTGAGTTGTTGTGTTTCACAGCCGAACACTTGTTTTTGCATCGTCCAGCGGTTGAGATATTTTGTCTTGTCTAGCAGACTACACAGTCGCGACGTCTGCGTTTTTTCAAAACAATAATGTGCAAGCCTGGTTATTTTCTTAAAACGATCACTGATAAGAGTCGAAGATAACTCAAAATTTAAACTGACATCCACTCCCTTATTTCATTTCGTCAAAGAACCATACGTTTTGGGTCATTGTGAGATGCTGGTCGAATGAGCAGATGACGTCGGCTGCTCATTTGACAGACACCTGAAGGTGAGAATGTGATGCCCATAAACGTGTCGTACTTTGAAGAGGGGAGACAATGGAGAGGATGTCAATTAAAAGTTCGTTTAACCACTGGCAATTTTCCACTTTTGATGAATGGAGATGCATTTGTTTTGAAAATTTTAGTGCAAAATGCTTGCAAGGGGCGTCCCGATAGTGCTTGATGCAAACGTAACACAGGTGCATTTGCATTTACTGTTGTCAAGTTGCTCTCTTTTGTTTGCTTAATACAAGGATTCTTCATCTGCTGAAGTCAGAAACATCATCACTGAGGATTCCAACTTGGACAGTCGTCTTAAACTTCAACTTCTAACGAAGAGAGACGAAAATGTTGCTTTCAAGGCAATGCTGGCGGCAAGAGAGAAGTTACCCGCATACAAAATGAAAGATGAGATCTTGAAAACTGTTGGCGAGAATCAGATTACGGTGATTAGTGGAGAAACTGGTGAGTGATGAGCTCAGCCACCTTTACCAATCTCACAAGGTACGGCCAAAGTGAAAAAACCTGGTTGTGTGTCACGTGATCATATTGAAATTTTCAGTTGAAACTTGGTCACAGATGTTTTCTTCTTGAAAAACAATCAAGATCAAAAACGAGTTGTTTTATCTGACATAATTGATGAGGCAGGTTCACAAACACTTGTTGAAAGTCTGACATATTTTTTATGTTCACAAATTGAAATATTGAAAAAAACCTTTGAGACAATGCAAGAAGCTCTTACGTGTTAATGGACGCAATTGGCAAAATTTTCAAATTTCTGTCAACGCGGAGCCCTCGTGTATAAAAAAACGGAGCTACTAAAACATTGCGTCAGCAAATGCGAACAAGTGCAACTTTTGAGCTTGTTACTGAAGGCCATCAATGCCAAAATTGCAGAGCATATTGGTATTGTATATTGGTATTGCATTGTATCTCGGTGCATATAACTGCTCGCATATGCAATTTGAATGACAAATCCAGTTTTTTATCATCAAGAAACTGGACTTAGATTCCACGACATGAGCTGTATCTTCTTTTCCCATTTCCACAGGTTGCGGAAAAACGACCCAAGTGCCACAGCTGATTCTTGACCAGTGGATTGAACAAGGAAGGGGGTCTCAATGCAGGATAATATGCACTCAGCCACGGCGAATAAGCGCCATATCTGTTGCGGAAAGGGTGGCAAACGAAAGAGGGGAAAAGTGTGGAGAGAGTGTTGGATATCAGATTCGTCTTGAATGGTTTGCTCTCTGATTAAGTGATTTGGTCGTTTTGCTTTTCTCTTGCAATACACCATCAGCGACTGTCTCATCTGCGCTGGGTCCTTTACATCAGTCACTTTCTAAAGAGAAGAATCTGCACCCAAACAGGTGGCCTTGATGATGGAACAACAAACCGCATTGAACTTACCCTGAATTCAGATAATTCGCAATTCGGACCCTGAAGACAGGCAAATCGGTCCCTGAAGACATACAACAATTCACAATTTGTCATTTTGTGGCGGAGAGAAAGTTATGGCGAAGAAGGTTCTGGCGAGAAAAAATGTCCCCCCTCCAGAGTTCAAATCCCCCAGACCCTCCGTTCTTAGTGACTTTATTTGCATCATTTATGCAACTCGTTTTCAAAAGAACGAAAAAACAAGTCAAAATTCATTAAATTAGGCTAAAAATTGGGTTAAACGAAAAAAGGTATGAACCCAACAGTGCATGTGGATCAAAGTTCGAATAATGATTTTAAAGTTTCTTGGATGCTTCGAAGAGCGCTGTGAAAGTGCTAAACTCTTATCAAGTTCCTTCAGAATTTATTACAATTACAATTTCTGAATTTTGTGTGAATTTTGACAGATCGTATTTTCGGCAATTTTATATTTGTTGTACAAGTTCGAGAACTTCAATAATAATAGCAACCCTGAAAGTTCTCTAGACAAGCCAACATCTAATTTTGGTTGGTTGATTTTTGCTATTTGTTTCTTCTTTTTCCTTTTCAGTAACATGCCACGTCCAACTGGTTCAATTCTCTACGTCACAACAGGTATTCTTCTCCAGTATCTGCAGGCTGATCCGAACTTGCGGAAGATATCTCATATCATTTTGGACGAAGTTCATGAGAGGGACACCCTCTGCGACTTTGCCATATCGATTTTGAGGGATATTGCCAAAAGGGTTGGTTATTTTTGAACACATAATTCCTGTTATCTATCTCCTTGTACGTCTAAAAATTACGAGGGATCTGGAAATCATTTTTGAAAAAATGCAATTTTATGAAAAATGATATTCATTTTCAAACATCATATTTTTTTTTTTTTTTTTTTTGAAAATTGGCATCCTTTCGTTGTAAATTAAATGGAAAAATGAAAAAAAATTGAAACAAATATAAAAAAAAAACATGAAATATGATAAAAATTGGCATGAAATGATGCCCTTTTGCTAAAATTGAAGCGAAATGGTTCCATGTCCCAGCCCCTGGAAAATATTCAATTTTAACAATTTTTTATGAAGGGGCGATGATTTTGCACCAAAAATGAACAAAATATCAGAATTTCTTCCGCTTCCACCATCACCAAGCCCCCAATTGAGGATCTCTACCTGTTCCTAGTGATGGGCCGCTGACCCAAATTCTGGCCCATTGTGCCAGGGGGGGCACAATGGGCCAGAATTTGGGTCAGCGCCCCATCACTAGGAACAGGTAGAGATCCTCAATTGGGGGCTTGGTGATGTTGGAAGCGGAAGAAATTCTGATATTTTGTACATTTTTGGTGCAAAATCATCAAAATTGGTCTGACACTGCCATTTCCATGAAAATTTTGCATTAAAATGATTGTCAAGATTGGTCTGACACTGCCATTTCCATGAAAATTTTGCATTGAAATGATGCAAGTTTCTTCTGATAAAACGTGATCTGGGGGGGGACGGGACCTGATGATCCTGGAATGTGGTCAGGCTCACCTGGTAGGTAAGAATGAGCAAGTTACTCCAGAAGCCCTTCCAAGCTTCACCCTTCTTTTGTCCTTCTTTCGCGCTCTTCAAAGATAGCAGTTTTCATTGCCAAAACAACTTGCGACATGGGGTTGATTTCTGTAAAAATTATCATGCCTGCAGAAATGAAACTGGTGTCTCGCGCAGAACTTGAGTAATGTGGTTAGCAAGTTGTGTGACAGCTTGTCCAGGCAACAGAGGAAGAGAGGACAACAAAAATTTTTTATCAGTCGTTCAGCTGTGTTCGAGTCAAGATGGTTTGAGCTAACATCACATGTCGGACCACCTTGTGATGCAGTTATCCAACCCGAATGGGGTGAAGGAGGGTGAGGCAGAGGAATTGTGACATCATTGAGTGAGAGGTCGGGGGACAGGGATATACATTTCACAGATTAGAGCACTTTTTGTGACGTTTTTTCTGACATTGGACTGTGGCAGCATTCATTGTGAATGACCCAAAGTCATTTTTCGGCAGAGAGATCATTGCAAAAGCACCCTGAGGTGCGAGAATTACATTCATGCTTCGTCATTTGCTCTCTCTTCAAAATTGCACACCTTCTGCTCCATTCTTCCAGCGGACTCTCAAAGCTTTTGGGTGATGGGCGCAAAGATAACCTTTTTTTATCTGCACCGTTTCTGCTT
>JASGXE010018772.1:0-12959 GCA_030068105.1 Sinentomon sp. SZTP_YWyxl
GCACTTTTAACTGTTTTTGCTTGACCACGCTTCCTGAGTGCTTCAGAGAAGCCCCCCCCCCAATTTTCAAGGCAGTTGTGTTGGCTGGGGCTAATATTGTTGTATGCAACGTCTGCGTTTGATGCTGAGGGGCAGGGGCGGCCGAACGTTTGGCCGCTTTTACACTAATTTTTCCGATTTCCGTCGGTTCCTTCCGCTAAGGGACAGTGTGCCTATGCCTGCTGTTCTCCACTTCCACATCCGCCTGATGCCATCTGTGTTTATCCGTAATTACATTGCAGGTAATGGTGCTGGTTTTGTCAAAATCCTCGAACGGCTGATGCGAGGCGTTTGGACACCAACTGCCATGGAGTTACTGCAGCCAACTTTGTAAGTATCTACTGGTTTTCTTTTTGCGAACTCCATTTCTGCGAGATGTGTTCCCAAAATTGCCCGACGCTTCTTTTCCACACGAACCGGTCTTTATGAACGCACAAAACAGCTTGGTATATCCTTTTGAACGGCGAGTTTTCTGCCCATTTTTTTACCCTTTTGGGTGCAGTTCACTATTTTTTCAAATCTCACACTTCAACAATGCAGTCTCTGGTTTTGTGTACTTTGGGTTTTGTTTCTGCTTTTAAGACCAAAAGCTTGACTTGAAGTTTGTGGGGGTGGGATTATGTCGCATCAGGAAAAACTTTTAGTCGACACTGCTGGAAAAAAATTTAGTCGAAAAAAAAATCATTTCATCTTTCCTTGTGTTACATTCTTTCTGTGCATTTAACATAAGTCACAAAACACCCCTCCCAGTACTGGATCATGCTGATTTGGTAACCAGCATTTAAGGGGTTTTAAACCTTTTAGGGTACCTAAAGTTGTTTTTGCGACAAAAAACGATGTTGTTTTTTGCACCTATCTTAAAGGCTGAAATAGGGTGTCCCAATAAAAAGGTAAGTGAACGCAAAACACTTTTTTGTAAATGTTGAATTTGTGATTTATTATCCAGCATTCGAACTTCTGACCTTCTGCGGAAATGAAGGAACTCCCTTTCACAATTCCAGAAGGTCAAAATTTCGAACGCTTGATAAATAAATAAAAAATTTCACATTTCCAAAAAAAGTGTTTTGCGTTCACTTACCTTTTTATTGGGACACCCTGTACATTCTTTAAGAATTTTCACACCATTTTTCTCTATGTCAATTACTTTTTGAACAGAATCACATTTTACGAGGCCTTTTCACCAACTCCCAGCGCTGAATTTTTTGCATTAAATTTTGACAAATTGCCTCCAAAACTATTGGCAAGAATGAGTTCTGTGATTATCAGCTGATTTCCCACAATTTTTACATTGGTATGCCAATTTTCAACTTCATCCTATTCACCACAATGAAGTCTTGACTGCAGTACAGTCGATTCCATTTGAAGATATGAGCCAAGCATTATTGCCATCTTTCGCAAGAAAGCATGCTTCGTCGCATTCGGCCAGTGCTTTAACCGAAAAACAAATTCGCAATAGCCCCGAGTTGCTTCCCCAAGCACGCATGCATCCTCAAGTGTTCTTCATTTGTCTTCGGACGCTGCACACCAGGAGACAACAGCACTGACAGTTCGAAAAATCCATAATGTAGGGAGCCATGATGTCAGCGTGAATAAATTCGAATTCAAGACACGGAAGCATGCTTGGCTCACATCTTCAAATGGAATCAACTGTCATACCATTGGTTTTTTTTAACGGAAAACTTCAATCGACGTTTTTTCGCTTTTGCATTTTCCAGCAATCCAAACGTTTTGAAGTGACATCTCAGGAACATGCCAGAAAGGTCAAAATTGGTGTAGGCCTACTTATGTAAAAAAAAGCATGAAAATCCGGCTGATCAAACCGGAATTTTGATTTTCTGATGTGAAGAGTTTACGAAAGAGTTTCTGACTAAAGTTTTACGAAATTTTTACTCGCCGAAAGACAACATTTGCCAAGCATGACTTAAATTGCAGATTCTGGCTAAACGGCCGGGGGCCAAAATAGAAATTTCGACTTCATCAGCCGCATTTCTTGAAATTTTGAATAAATTTGCCAGATAAGAAAACAATGAGAGATCCAAGACTGAAATTTTGCACTGAATAAACTCGTCAAATGTTTAACTATCCTTCGAAATTTCAGCGAAATTGGACAAGAAGCAAATATTTCTAAGTTAGGGTACCCCCTCCTTAAAATTGGAATAGGCCTAGGTCTTAATCAGAAATAGTGATTTTCAAGAAGGTGGTCTGTTTTTCTCCGTTAATCATTGTCTTTGAGAATAAAGTAATAAAATAGACGCATCCATTTCCGACACCCTCGCAGGAAGAGGAACACACGAAAAGAAAGTGCACGCTCGAGAAAAAACACTTCTTATTTTATTTTTTCATCTCAAATTATGATTATTTGGTTTGCCTCTTCCTTCGATTTCTTCCGTTTTTGATTATTTTGTTTTATTCCTTTGTTGTTGTCATTGACCTTTTACTGCGATGCGTGGGGCCATATGCTTTGCGTTTACTCACACCTTCCCACAATACAATACTTCCGATCTGACTGTTTTTTTTTTCATTTTTTCTCTTTCCCCACTCTCACTTGCAGTCCGACCAAGGCCTGTATTGCAGCGTCGGTGGTATTTGTCGTTGACAAAAGAACAGACTGGGTATCAGCACCGCATGCGTTGGTTTACTTTGGAATTGTCATCTTCTTTGTCTATTTCAAGGTCAGTTCATAGTTACCTGCTTCTGGTTCTGGTTCTGGTTCTGGTTCATATGCACATCACTTCATTGGTTGAAATTGTTTTCTTTCGTGTTGGCTCTCTTTTCGAAGAGTGAGGAACACTTGTCCTGATTGGCTTGCTACTTTGAAAGTTCAATGCAACAAAGTGCCAACAAACAGTTTCGACTTCTGAAAATGATTACATTGTAATTTGAAAAAAACAACACAGGTATTTCTTGAGAACTTCTATACAGATATATCAACAGAATTATTTCTCACGGGCCTTTGCAATTCTCCCCTCGGTCTCCTATTTACCTTACCTGACCTGTAAACAACAAAGGACAAATTAGAATTGTTGTGAAGGGACCAGTTTTTCGCATGGATGAGCAGTGGCTATCGCCAACGGCCAATGACTAACATGGACGAACAGGAACCGAACCGGACGAGCTTTTTCTCTCACTGTTTACGGTCTGGATTGAGGACTTCAGGTTCAGAGAAATTTCTTCCTTCAATCTTGGGGCGTGCAAGAAGGGACAACCGAGAGGACATGCAAAATTGAAAGGAAATTAACTTTTCCAGGTGGGAAAAGGCTTTCAGCTGCCGGGATTCGGACCGACCGACGATCTCCTCTTTGGGAGTCGACTGACCCACTGAAGCTGAACCATCGAAGCATAGCATCTCACTGGCCAAGAGAGTTTTAAATGCATAGGTAGTTACCAGTCCTTCCTCAGCTTCTCACGGTCTGTTACTTTGAGTAATTTTTTTCTGGTAATTTTAGAAAATCCGGTATTCGGTTGGAAATGATAAAAATTTTGATATTCGAGTCCGAGTTGCAGAAAATTGTGAAGCCAAATTTCCTCTTATTGAAAAAATTGTTGGAGAAAATTGTTGAATATGTTGGGAACATCCGCCGACGGTTGAGTGTCTTCTTTTTCTGTTTCCTGTTTGATTGTACCTGGCGTTTACTCTAGTCCAATCTGAATTTTAGTCTACTGCTGCTTGTGTGTTGTCACAATATGGAGTGATTCATAAAGGTGGTGCAATATCGCATGAACGTTTCCTTATGCCCGCAGGAATCATAGTTGTTCAGTGAGAAAGCAGGGGCGGACTGGCTACCAGTTGGCCCACCGGGCTGGCGATAAAATTGGCCCCACATATTCATTCACAGAAAACCAAGAACACTATACAGGGTGTTTAGACAATGGCTCCCGTAAACCGGTTTTTCGGAATGTCCTGATTCCCCAACGACCCCCCCCTTTCCAAAATATGGAGCCTCAAAGATCCCAAAATAAACTTTTCGGGGAAGCTCTGGGGCTGCTGCTTTTGCCCACAAATGTCCCATTGAGAGTGGGTTCTTCTTGAGAAATACTAAAGAAAAGATTCAGTAGACAAATGTGGTCCGGTGCCCCAATTTGCTGATATGAACTCCCAAAAAATCAATCTGGGAAATGTAGGGAAATTTCAGTTGGGCTGTTTTTCAACTTGAACTGATTTCTGTGATTTGGTTGCTATGCGACTGAAATGTGTTTGCCTAGCAAGAACATGAACCCCTCCTCGCGGAAAATGCTCGCTGGCAAATGAAAGCTCGGGTAAACCCTTTTTTGTCCACCCCAACAAGTGCAAGTAAAATCCACGAAATCAGCTAATTTAGGGAGCTCTCTTTCAGTTGCAGAAATGCCGTTGTTTCCCTATTTTTATTTGCCAAACAGCAATGGCCGAATGTGGCAGTTCATGTTCATGCCAGGCGAGGATTAAAAGTCTCTGGTTTTCGCCCACTGCCCAACACAATCCAACTTGACATGCATTTTTGGCAATTTCGCGAGGTCGGAAAAGTTGATTGTAATTTCAAAGGAGCCGTAATTGCAATTTCATTTTCAATTTTCATTTTCATCATTTTCAATTGTAATTTCAAAGGAGCTGTAAATTGTAATTTCAAAGAAGCTGTCTAAAATGACAAAGATGTGGCGCGTCAAAAATGTGGCGCGTCAAAAAATGCACGTGATTGGTGAACAAGGAATGCAACAGACATAAATACCCGATTGGACTTACCACCCACCTTTGTCGTTGTTAAAGCTAAATGACTGCAGGAGAAAATGACTTATTTGTTTGTTTTTTACCATGTTTCTCCCATGTTCAGATTTGTTTTTTACCATGTTCAGATCATGGGGGGATGGGGGGGGACACGTCCCCTCCAATATTTTTAAAGTCATGAAATGTCCCACCCAATAATTCAAGAGCTGTGAATTGTTTTCGGCAAAGCTGAACTGTGACGCGGATCTTATTCCCATATCGAATATGAAGCCGAGTGCCAGATTCTGTTTTGCCTGAGAACCACAGCAAAAAATCAAAATGAGTGATGAAATTGCAAAATTTCTTGCACTTCTGGGGGCCGGAGTCGCAACTCTTTCGGAGGCCCCAACAGCCGCGGGCCCCGTCGGCCCATGCCTGTTGTTGCTTGGGTGTGGTAGTGCATTTGGGCTGCTGTTGCCTGCTGGTAGTGCATTGGTGCTGGTACCTGGGTGTGAATAGGGTGTGGTAGTCTTAGTGCAATTTAGGCTTGGTAGTGCTTTGGGCTGCTGTTAGCCTGCTGGTAGGCATTGAGGGGTGTGTAAAACCTGAATGCTTGCCTGCTGGTCTTGCGATGCTGGGCTGCTGCCTGCTGGTGGTCAAAATTTAGGTTTGGTATCTTCCTCTAACCTCCTTATCCTAACCCCGCGGACGCGGTTCAAGGACGCGAAAGCATTGCGTTTTAGCCTTCCCATTAGAGCTGCTAGTAACCTGCTGGTGGTGCAATAGGGCTGCTGGTAGTGCATTGGGGCTGCTGGTAACCTGCTGGTAGTGCATTAGGGCTGCTGCTAGCCTGCTGGTAGTGCATTAGGTAGGGCTGCTGATTGCCTTTTGGTAGTGCATTGGGCGGCTTGCTGGTAGTGCAATACAGGGCTGCTGGTAGTGCAATATAGGGCTGCTGGTAGAGCAATATTTATTTTGTTTTGATCAGTCGATAAGGCTGCATTTTAAATCGTCGTTCCAAACATGTGTTTCATTGTTGTGGTTTTTGAGTTTGTGATTTTTGTAGATGTCGAGGAGTGTGGATAAAATTGTGGCATATAGGTACTTTTTCTTTTCTTTTTGGTCAAAAAGCAAAAGAAAATAAAAATTAAAAATAAAAAAATAAAAAACAAAAATACCTAAAATAAAAATAGTCGTCAAGCATTGTGCCCTCAGATCGTTGGTCTTGCCCTATTTTCCATCTTTCTCTTTGAGATCCACAGGGCAAGATCTGGTGACAATGGAGATGACGGGGCTGCAAGGGGAGCAGATGCTGAACAGTGCAAAATATTGTTTTCCGGCGTACAAGCTTTTTTGTACGTAGGTAGGTACCTACGCTACCAGCAGCCAAAATGCACAACAAGCATGTTATCAGCATGGATTGTTTTATAGCTGCCATTTAGCCAAGCTTTGTAGGTTCTGATTTGGTGCACTGGCATGCTACCAAATTGTTGCATCTCTAGATGGCAGCGGTTTAGTTTTTGGCTTATTCTTCTGAATCTGGACCAGGGGCGGACTGGCTACCAGTTGGCCCACCGGGCTGGCGATAAAATTGGCCCCACATCTTCATTCACAGAAAACCAAAAACACTGTACATAGGGTGTTTAGTAAATGGCTCCTGTAAACCGGTTTTTCGGAATGTCCCGATTCCCCTGAGTAGAAATGATTGATGAAGAATTTTGCTACGACCCCCCATTTTCAAGATATGGAGCCTCAAAGTTCCCAAAATGAACTTTTTGGGGAAGCTCTGGGGCTGTTGCTTTTGCCCATAAAGGTCCCATCTTTTGAGTGTGGGTTCTTCTTGAGAGATATTAAAGAAAAGATTCAGTAGTCAAATGTGGTCCAGTGCCCCAATTTGCTGTTATGAACTCCCAAAAAAATCAATCTGGGAAATGTCGGGAAATTTCAGTTGCGCTGTTTTTCAACTTGGGCTGATTTCAGTGATTTGGATGCTATGCGACTGAAATGTGTTTGGCCAGCAAGAACATGAACCCCTCCTCGCGGAAAATGCTCGCTGGCAAATGAAAGATAGGGTAAACCTTTTTTTTTGTCCACCCCAACAAGTGCAAGTAAAATCTACGAAATCAGCTAATTTATAGAGCTCTCAGTTGCATAAATGCCGTTGTGTCCCTAGTTTTATTCGCCAAACAGCAATGGCCGAATGTGGCAGTTCATATGTTCATGCCAGGCTAGTATTAAAAGTCTCTGGCTATAGCCCAACACAATCCAACTTGACATGCATGGGTCCTTTTTTGGCAATTTCGCGAGGTCGGAAAAGTTGATTGTAATTTCAAAGGAGCTGTAATTGTTATTTCATTTTCAATTTTCATTCTCATCATTTTCAATTGTAATTTCAAAGGAGCTGTAAATTGTTATTTCAAAAAAGCTGTCAAAATGACAGATAGGTTCGCGTCAAAAATGCACGTGATGGATGAACAATGAATACAACAGACATAGGTCGCCGATTGGACTGACCGCCCACCTTTGTCGTTGTTAGAGCAAAATGACTGCAGGAGTAAATGACCTTTTTGTTTGTTTTTTACCATGTTTCTAAAAAGAAACAGAAACAAGAACAGTTTATGGGGGCACATGTTTTTCCCAATTTTTCGGAATCCATCCCTATAATGGGTAATCGAGATTTGGGTATAGAAGGGCTGTGATCCAGAAAAATTCTTCGGCATTGTTTTTAAAAATAATGTGGTTGAATTTTTTTTTTTTTTTTTTCTACATTTTTTTTTTACTCTCATTTTGACAAGTTTTAGTGTGGTTGTTATTGAAAACACAATATTGTGCATGCGCACCCAATGTCAAGGTCATGCCATGCAATGATGCCATCAAAAAGAAAAATGAAATGATGAAGCCAATAGGCACTTACTCAACCATGTGCGACGAAGTCTCAACATGAAGGTGAACAGGTAGGTAATTTCAGCAGAATGAAGAGGCAAGGCAGAGATAGCAAGATCCGACCAGAGTTGAAGAAAGCAAAGCAGCAGAGACAGCAGCAGTCAATGAAGCCGGTTGCAAAGCCAAGAAAATTCACTTAGGCAGGGAGTTGGAAATTGCACCAAACAAAGAAAAAAAAAACATTTGGTATTTCCCTAGACAAAGGGTGCCCATGCATGCACCAAAGAAAAGAGAAAAGAATGAACATGATTAATGACAATTGTCAAGAAGAATAATTTTTATCAAGGATAACCGCAAAATTGAACAAACATGTCGTGACATTCAAGGGATCAAACGTAGGTAGGTACTTAGGAAATGATGGCCGTGGTAAAAAAGAAATGGCATGGTACAACCTGGGGAAATAAAGAATAACTCGTTTGTTTCGCCTTTTCGTCAGTGTTTCCGGCCCCGCGAAACACTTGGTCCCGGTTTCCGTGACTGGGGAGGCCAGGCCCCACCCTGCATTGGGAACACTAAAAAAAGAACACGTGTTAGATTGGAAAAAGGTGTCCAACCCGCTACTGTAGCGAGGCAAAATGGTCCAGCGAAAAGCAGCACCAAACGGACGCGGTGCGAGCGAACTTTGCGTTCCAGAACGTCAGAACAACAGCATTATTCCCAAACACGTTTGTGAAAAGCGCAAAGTTGAGTTTTGATATGTCTAAAATTGAACCCTTTTGTTGGGATGGAATCAGGTGTTCAAAACTTTCTGTCTCTCTGGCCAACAGAAAAAAAAACGAAGATGCCCGACAGGCGAAATTCTGGATTTTTTGGCCCCCGATGGCACCTTGGCCCCCCGGGCGATCGCCCGGTGGGCCAGTCCGCCCCTGATCTGGACTCTGTCCCGCAGTTGTAATGGTGGGCAGCCAGCGGTGGCTCCTGAACAGTTAAAAAAACCAAAAACATACTGGAAGAACAGACAGATTTTCACTTGGAATATTCATTGATGCAAGGAATGGATCCATTCCTATGTTCCAATGCAGGGATGCAAACAGTGAATCAAGCTGGAAGAACAGACAGATTTTTCACTTGGAATATCTGTTGATGCAGAGAATGGATCCATTCCTGTGTTCCAATGAATGCAGGGATGCGAACAGTGAATCATGCTGGAACATGGTTGCTACCAACCTGGAGAACCTGGAATACTCATGGAATTTTTTTTTGTGAACTGGAATAGGTACCTGGAAATCTCAGGGATTTTTGAAAAAAACCCTGGAAAATTGAAAATTTCCATTTTTTGTTTACATTTTTTTTTTTGAATTTCCAATTATGACACCTGAGGAGCATTCTTGTCTTGCTATTTTTGTCTTCATCATCCCATTTTTGTCTTCATCATCCCATTTTTGTCTTGACCTGACCCATTCGACCAATTCTCTTTCCACCATGTCTTATATTCTTCAACAACCCATTCTTGATCTTGAACCCATAATGAACCCTGGAAAAACTGATTATCCTCCTGGAAAACCTGGAAAACTCAGGGAATTCCAATTTTTCAAAACAGTAGCAACTATGTGGAAGAACGGACAGATTTTTCACTTGGAATATCCATTGATGCAGGAAATGGGCCCATTACTGCATTCGGGATGCTTGGAGCCAAGAATTACAGAATTGGGTCCTGTTGGACATTTTTATATTCCAATATATCGCAATCCCAGGTTCCTATGTGTGCACGGTCTGCAGTTTTTCCATTTTACACCTCTTGCTTTTCTCTCAATATGTTAGGTTAAGTACTACCAGGCTGGTACCTATGTGGGATAACTAACTACCGGCCAGGCCCTGGCACCAACTGGACGGCAGCATTTTTTGGATTCCCAGGACAGCAACAATCATTGAAATAGTTTGAAGATATTTGCAGTCATGTCTGATGATTATAAATCAGTTGTTGATCGTGACAGGTTTGTTTTCACGACATATTTTTGAGGTACCCAGACACCTACCTACCATATCCAATTTCTTTTTCCCCTTGAGATGTGCCATTTGGAGGTAGGTAGGTATGTACTTAATTTTTCGAATATCAATTTTGGTCCACACAGAGCTTTTTTCAATTTAGTAGGCAGGTACCCACAGAAGTCTTCTTTCAAGAGTGTCTTTCACATAACTGACATATTAAATTGCTATTGGTTACCTACTTCATTTTTACAATAGGTACCTACCTACTTCAAAAAAATAAAACAAACAAACAAAATGTGGGTACTTAACATGTACCTATCTAATAGGACATGGACAATAACCTGACACCTATTTTGGTTTCAGGATCTGAATGTTTATCAAAAAGAATATTGTTGTCTGTTCCCTTCCTGTCATGTGCTGCCTCAATGGAAAACATTGGCATGAATTAGGCCTGTTTTGTTCCACGACTGGTCCTTGGGTAGATTGCACAGCCTCGAGCCAAGTCAGCCCAGAGCCAAAGTTGTCCCAGTGCTTGTTGGCCCTGGGCTAATGCTTCGGGCCAAAATGGGTTGCTCAGCTAAAGTTAGCACTCGGACGAGGAAACACAAGACTTTTTTTTCTGTGGACACAAGTGTGCATTTTTATTTCATATTTTCGTCCCAATTTTTTGTTATTCGTTTTTTTTATCAACATTGACTGTGACACAAAAGACAGATCAATAATTGAGCAATTACCTCAATACAAACCAATCCTTGCAACATTTTTTGTCAAAGAAAAGGAAAAAGCAGTATGGATCTCAACCAAACTCACAATTGCCAATGATCACGACTCCCATCCAGTGAATGATATTTGATGAACAAAGCCAGTCAGTATATCCGTTCCAGAATAATTATCATAATGATCAGTGTTGATACGAACAAAGTCCGACCAAATGCAGGAAACACGCCACATAAAGCGGTGGCAAATTCAGATTTATGAAATTGGTAATATATTCCCTAGATGAAAGTGACGTGCAATGATTGGACCATTGCATGGTTGGAAGAGAAAGAAAGAAAAACAATAATTAGGACAAGTGAAAAGTTACTGTAATGGGGAAAAATTGTCTAAAAATATCTTCTTTAAACATACCGATTTACCTACACCATACCTTTTCAGGTCTTTTTTCCTGACAAAAAAAAAATTTAAGGGGAGGTCACCAGAAAGACTAAAGTTAGCACTCGCGCTAAAGGGATTTAGCCCCGTTATAAATGGGTTTCGCCCCATGCTAAAGGGATTTAGCCCAGTGCTAAATGAGTTTGGCCCGTGCTTTGGCCCCGGAATTTAGCCCCGTGCTAAAAGGGTTGGCCCTGTGATAAACGCCTGAACTGAGTTATAGAAATAAAAGAACTGAGTTATAATAAGCTTTGAAGATGCAAATTGCAGGTCAGATTTTTTTGTCGAAGCAAATGCGTACAGCAATCCGGCTGCTGAAGAATCAACTTCTATGCTGATTTTTTTGGGATGGGAGGATGGAGGAAAGAAGAAAAAAAGCATGTCCATTCCGTTTTGAGCGCAATCACTTTTTTCAGCGCTGTATTTTCAGTTGCGGCCTTCGGTCGCTCGAGGGTGCAAGACGTCACGCATCCTTGTTTTGTTCATTTTTTTGTGAATGGACATTATTTGTTTCATTGTACTGATTGGAAAGAACAAAAGCCTGAAATTTGAGTTTCATTTTGCAGACAATATTTGTGTTCTATATTCATGACTAAATTTCTTACCAGGGCATGCCAGTGGGCATTTAAGCGAGTCGCTGGGGGCATCTCCCGGCAGGTTTCAGTCTCCCCGCCTGGCGGGAAATTCCGATACCCCCCAAATGATACCTTTGCTCAAAGGTCGCGTCAAGCCAGGCATCGGTGCTGGATCGGATCCCGGGAGCAGGGCAAAGCAACAAAGATGTTATCCAACAACAAACGCATTTTTGTCCAACACACGAAAAAACGCCGAACCGCTAGGGACTTTGAGAACTTTAATCAATAGAGAGATTTTCTTTCGGAGATGGGGAGTATGGAATAAAGAAAAAACACGTCAATTCGGTTTTGTGCGACATGATTTGGCTCCGCCCGCACTGGCTGGCATAAAAGTGGCCGGGACAGGCAGCAAAGATACCTATAGGCTAAGCTAAAGGTGCAGACCTAGTCCTGACAGGCTTCACAACATCTGTTGATGGCAACTCGATTGGGACCACAAGCATATTTTATTATCGCTTTTTGAAAACGCCCCAGAGACAAACAACAGAAAAAAATTGAAAAGTGGCTTCCAGGAAATGCTTGTGCAAAATGTACAAAGAGTGCATTGTAATTCTCCACTTGAACCTCCCATCTTAAAAAAATTGACGAAACAAATAAAGTGCAATTTTCACAAATTTTGCGGCTAGCATTCGACTTAGCCCTGCCTGGTGGCGGGCCAAGTCGTGGGCTAAATATGACCATTTTTCACCGACTTAGCACTCGGTTTTGCCCTGTGCTAAGTTGGCACGAGGCGGTGCAATCCTCAATTTAGCCCAGGGCCAGTGAAAGTCCGAGGGCTAACTTTAGCACGAGGACTAATTTAGCCCGAAGCTGTGCAAACGCTTTTCGCTTAGCCCAGGGCCAACTTCGACTGTAGCCCAAGCCCTCGGGCTAAGTCGGAGCTGTGCAATCGACCCCTTGGCTTATGATTTTGTTCTGGAGTTTGGCTACTCCATAATCAGAATGCTTGGTGTGACACCTGAAACGTTGCGAAATCGCAAACATTATCTGCGATATTTTGCATATTTATGGGATTATTTCCCAATTTTCAGATTTTGATGTTTTTGAGGCGCATATTTTTTGCGCACATTGAATGATAATTTTAAGGGAAATATCAACCCGCACCATAGAAATTGCAAACACTACCTACCCACAAAATTGGAAGCCCGCAAACATGTTTCATTTCATAAAAGTGTGCAGGCATCATGGCACAGGAAAATTTTGCATAAATTTAAAAAAATAAACGAGAGGGGTTTAGCTTATATTGTCTGACGATGAGTTTTTTTTTTATTGTTTTTTTGATTTTGACCATCTAATCAAATCATGCTGAGTTGGTGAATGCATCCCCATCCACTGAGTTATCATAATGGAGTTATCAAAACTGGATTGAAACAATATTTTCTTTGCTGGTAAAATATCACAGGGTGTCTGCAGACCTGGTAAACAAACCTGGAATTGTCAGGGAATTTGACATTCTGGAAGTCAGGGAATTTGTGAACGTTCTCTGCAGTCGGGGAATTTTTTTTTGGAAGTTATTCTTTCTTTAGCAAGCACCTAAAATCTAAGTAACTTTAGAGTAGTGCTTGAGTGATTTCTTCACCTTC
>JASGXE010018780.1:0-15563 GCA_030068105.1 Sinentomon sp. SZTP_YWyxl
CCAAGCCTTTTTCCGACGGTACCCTTGGCCCGGCAAGGGTACCGTCGGAAAAAGGTGGGAAAAGAGTCCTGGTGTGTGTGCAGGGCACACACACAGGACTTCAATAGGAGCAACATTGTTTCTTTGTACTTTCTGTTTTGATTCCCCTGCCGGAAAAAGGCTAGGGGGGTAACCTCTGCCTTTGGCCGAGGTTACCCCCCCCTACCCCCCACCCTAGAATGTTGCTGTCAAAGTCCTTCCTGGTGTGTGCCCTGAACACACCAGGAAGGACTTCAATAGCAACATTCTGTTTCTTTTGTACCGACTTCCTTTTTGATTCCCCTGCCGGAAAAAGGCCAGGGGGGGGTAACCTCGGCCTTTGGCTCAGGTTACCCCCTAGCCTTTCTCCAAGGGTACCTTTGGCCAAAGTCCTCGTGTGTCCTGCACACACCAGGAAGGACTTCAATAGCAACATTCTGTTTCTTTTTTAATTCCTGTTTTGATTCCCCTGCCGGAAAAAGGCTAGGGGGGGGTAACCTCGACCTTCGGCCGATGTTACCCCCTAGCCTTTTTCCGAGGGGACCCTTGGCCGAAGTCCTGGTGTGTGCCCTGCACACCCCAGGACTTCAATAGCTACATTCTGTTTCTTTTGTACTTTCTGTTTTGATTTACAGAAAATGGTAAAATGAAAAAAACTCATCCAGAAAGTCGTGTCTGACAGTTATTTCCTTGCTCCATCTATTGCGACTGCAAACCCTCCAGGATAAGAAAAAAGGACCTGAAATGTCGTAAAATGGCATCTGAGGACCCCTAATTTTTCAAAAAAGCTGCAGCTTTTGGGGGACGCTGTCCCCCAAACCCCATGCCGGGGGCGCTGCCCCCTGGACCTCCGCTGGGGGGCACAGCCCCCAGACCCCCTGCACTTTCGGTGCCCTACCCCCCCCGTCGTAGACCTCTTTACCCCCCCTCTAAGGTACCCTACCTTGCCCATCCCTGGTGCAGACGCTGAAAACATGTTGAAATTATCGGGTTAATTTTATGTGAAAATTTCTGTTCCCTGGCCCAAAATTGCTGTTTCAAGGCGGCATCTGACGGAACGGAAAGGGTTCACGCTCAGATGCTGGAGAAATTTTGAAATTTTTGGGTTCATTTTGGGGGCAAATTGGTGTTCCAGAGGCGGCAATTGGAGTTCCAGGACGGCATCGGATAGAGAGAAAGGGGTGCAGACGAAGGCGACTAACTGAGGGCGAGGTGGGCCGCAGATAGGGCGTCGTTGGACCTCGGCTCCCCAGTTCAATTTTTGTTTTTATCGCCGTTTTGGCGCCCTTCCAAACTTGCCGCCCATGGCGCTTGCCCATATCTGCCCCCCTTCCTATACGGTACTGTAGACAAGCAATTGATACGTTCTCTGTACAACAAGCTCAGTCAGGCAAAAAGCACCTGGAGCCATTGAGGCTGCCAAACGACGGCGGAGAGTTTCCACTGTCAAAGGAGGAGAGAGGACGGTGGCAGGGAGCGAGTTCCAGTCTTCATCAGTTTTTTTGCTCTCTTGATGCACCTCAGACATGCATGTCTGAGGTGACATGCATGTCTCTGACATGCATGTCTCTAAAATTTGTCCCTATCAAAAAAATGAGGGAGAAAAATAATCTTCCTTGGGTCAATCATTCATTAAAAAAACTTTTGAGGCAGAGGCGGGTCGCAAATTCCCGTTGGCGTAAAACGGGATCAATCAGAGACCTTTCCCGTTACTCAGAGATCAGAGCCCTCTCCACCAGGGTAAACTGCGATCTTCAGAGCAAATTTCTCTCTTCCGCCATTGCATCAAATGCTTCTCGTCCTTTTTGGAGATATATGAAATCGCTACGTGGTAGCAAAACCCTGTCATCTTTGAAGAAAGCGTCAGATGGCTCTCTGACCACCGATCATTTTGATATGGCAAATGAGCTTAACACCTATTTTTGCAGCGTCTACACTAAACGTTCGAGTGGTTTACCACTGAAAATGCTTTTAGAAAGGCAAACTGGCCTAGGCCCTGCGGAATACCCAAAAATAACCAGTTTTGGAATCTTTCGACTTCTCCAAAAGATTAAACCTAAAAAAGCTGCTGGGCCGGATGGAGTTCCAGGGAGACTCTTAAAGGAACTTGCTTTGCCTCTTTCCACTCCGATCGCTGTTCTTGTTGAAAAAATGTTTGTGTCGGGCGAATTCCCGTCAGATTGGAAACAGGCAAATGTTATTCCTGTCGCTAAAAGAGGAGCAGACTGTAGTTTGTTGCGGGATACCGCCCGATCTCTTTGACGTGTTTGTGTTCGAAGCTTGTTGAACGAATTTTGCAAAGTCAACTTTTAAATTTCTTAGAATTGTTAACTTTTTTCATTGTAATCAATTTGGTTTTCGCAGAGGTTTATCTTGCGAACTGCAGGTAATTTCGCTTGCTGACGACATTCTCGTTCAATCGATGGAAATTCCTTTCAGCGTTTTCCTTGATTTCAAAAAAGCGTTTGACGTAATTCCACGAGCTGCTAATTTTAAAATTGGTGAGGCTAAACGTGCCCTCTTGCCTGATAAACCTTCTTTGTTCATTTTTGGAGGGGCGCTCCCACTATGTGTCTGGTTTCTGGAGTAAAGTCGGCGAGTCTTGAAGTGACTTCTGGGGTACCTCAGGGCAGTGTTTTGGGGCCGCTACTTTTTCTAGTGTACATAAACGATATTTCTGAGGGTCTCGCTAGTTCTATCCGTCTCTTTGCCGATGATGTGGTTCTCTATTGTCGGGTCGACGGTCCTAAGAGCTGTGAGTCTTTACAAAACGATCTCAATATGATCGAAACTTGGTGTGCTAAATGGAAAATGAACCTAAATGTTGATAAATGTAAATCACTCGTCTTCTCTCGGCAACGTATACCGACCATCATTAATCAGACAATTAATAAGCTCAATGGTACGGCTCTTGAGTCTGTTTCTAGCTACAAATATCTCGGGTGTATTTTTTCCAGTGATCTGCGATGGCAACTGCATATTAATTATACAATTGCTAAAGCTTGTAGGTCACTTGGCTTCCTAATCCGTAACCTGAGACATGCTACAATTACTGTCAAGTTGAGGGCTTTTAAAACTCTAGTTATCCCAATTCTTGAATACGCCTGCGCACTTTGGGATCCTTTTTTGGCTGGTGAAATTCATACCTTGGAAAGAGTCCAACGTCGGGCTGCCAGAGCTATAACTGGAATTTACGATCGAATCATAGCGTAACTGCGCTTTTGGAAGACCTAGGTCTACCAAGCCTGCAGCAACGCCGGCAGTGCCATCGCTTGGAACTTTTTCGTCAAATTGTTTCCGAAGAGGTTCTGCTTCCTCTCCCTTCCGTTTATGTGCGTAAGCCAGTTCAAAGGAGAACCGACAACGGTGCTTGTTTTAACCACCCTATCTGTTCTTTAAGTACGTACCATAACTCTTTTTTCCCCGCACAATTCGCGATTGGAACTCCCTTCCTTCAGACTCTTCCATGATCAAAAAATATCTTGTTAGTTCTGGGCTGTTGCCATCGCAAGTTGCTGTCCAATCCTGATTCTTATTTTTGCATTGTGTGTTGTATTGATTTGATTGTTTGTTTCTGAATTTTTGGTTGTCGCCAGTTTCCTTTTTGATCGACATTTTTTACTTTGTGTATGGACTTGTGATTCTTCTGCCACCTCGCAGTCGTATTGATTGAAAGAATAAAGAATAAAGAATAAAGACATTAGATTTTGAGGGAGAGTTTCTAGTGAGTCCCTTTCGTACATAATTTCCAGGTGTATTCCCCTTCTGGCATCTCATCAGAACGGGTGGATACAAATACATGAACACCAAAATTAATCGAAAAGCACCCTGTCACTTCGTGGTGTGTCGACATTCTGATGTGGCGAAATTTCCACCAACGTTGGTTCAACACTGCTCTCTCGAATGTCCGACGTTGTCATTTCGGAATCCCCACGTCGGACAATCGCTATCTCGTGGACTTCCGGCACAGGACCCCGCACCCTCGCAGGGATCTTCAATTTTTATTTTCCCGATCTTTGACCCTCTACTTTATCAATTAGAATGTGAAAGCGCGATTTTTTACTTTTGTGACGACCAAATGTCTCATCCTATTGTTGCACTCCACAGGGAACTTAAATGTGAATTCGGCAGAGCACGATACCTCAATGATCAGTCGCTGAGTTTGCCATTAACCTTGGCAAGAGCCGGGACACAACCACATCCGCACGGCAATACCCTGGTCAGAAATGTAGCCCACTTTCCCTTCTTTGCTGAATGAAGGAAAAGTTTTTCTTTCTTTGATAAATGCTTGTCTGAAGAATTTGCTTGCTTTCGTATCGGTAGACTGGGATTTGACGGCATGACGCAGAAGTGGACTGCGGTAGAAGTGGACTACGCAGAGTTTTGGAGGGAATTTCGTGAATGAAGGATGATAGGTTTTTCTAGTCCTAACCTTCCTAACTCTAACCTAACCCAAAGAAATGGAAAAAGTCCGCCTCAAAAATTGGTAAATTCTACCTCAGTCCAATTCTGCGCCTCAGCCCGTTCTGACCCCGTCACCGGACCCTCTGTTTCTGATGTACTCGTACTGGCATTCACATGTTTCTGGTGCGGTTTGCTGGAATGTGGCATCCTTTTCGTTATTGACCCATTATCGAAACTTCAGGAACAACGCCTTCCTGTTTCTTTCAGTTGGCAGTTCAGCAGCAGATGCTCAAACTCCTCTTTCAGAGAACGGCCTTCCTTATGAATGGCAGCCCCAGGGAGTGGCCAGCAGGCAGATGCGGCAGTCAGTGGTCTCCGCGTTGTCCGGCCCCGAGCACAGATTTTGCGATCCACGAGCGAAAAACTTCAACACAACCCATCGATCCAATGACCGAAGGATCTTTCATGACCCGGGGTTCAAACCACCGATCATAATCCTCGATTTGGAAACCGGGCGGTGTTTATAGTGCAGGGGTATCCAACTTCATTCATGGACATGCATGAGAACTTCACATTTGATTTGCTTGTTACGATTCATATTTTATCTTGGTTTTGTGCAGCCGACAGGCTGACTGGCTTTTCCAGTTTCTGTGATTGTGCAGCTGTTTCGAATCACGCCCAATGTCGGGCTGCACGGGGAACAGGCGCCTAGTGAGACCACAACTCGACGGTGTGCTGCGTATAGCCTGACGGCCAGTTATGTTTTTTTGTTGAAAGGACACAAAGAGGTTCAAGTTGACCTCTTAATGGACTTGTTTTTCTGTGGCTTCACCTTCCGCTCTGTTGGCAATGGAAAGTTTTTGGAAATTTTCCACGACCGCTTTCAGTGCCCAAAATATGATAAAGATTACAGGGTGATGTGTACGGAGTGGTTCACAAAAACGCTATGGAAACAAATGGCAATCTTTTGGCAATGTGCATTCCCCAGGTTGAGGAAGGCTCCGCGCATACGAGTAAGCACAAGTCTAAGCACAGCGGCTGAAATGCACGCTGGGCTCGGTTCTTCTTCTTGTCGCGCGTAGCCAAGCGACAGCAATAAGCAACAACTTGACAACCAGTAGCACACTTTTTTCATGTTGATTCGCGAAACACCCTGTTTTCCATTTTAGTTTTCTCTCAATTGAAGCGCAACAAGGCTAGGGCAATCATTGATAGTTGGCCAATGTTTATGGCAGCGAAACCAAAATATGTTTTTAACGTGATCTTATCCACGTTGGCCCAAATTATAAAATAAAGCGGTGGACAGGGCGTTCCAAATTACCTGCGTGACCACTGCGTGTGCGACGGTTCTGATTTCAGAGTCCTTCATGAATGATTTGTGCGGTAGTTAAACGATAGGTTCATTTGACATCGAGTAGATTAGATTTCTAGTCCAATTTGCAAAGCAAACGTTATTTTTAATTCATTTTTCCCGCCAACAATAAGTGATTGGAATGCTCGCCCAGCTATCTCAGCACTTATCGCGATCGCGCATTATGCTGGCTTCGTACCCCCCTTTAACTTTTCTCTCACTTTTATGTTTGCCATTTTGTTCCTTTGCTAATTAGAACACAACGAAAGAGAAATTATCATTCACCCATACACAAAATGACAAGGCCGTCTATGTATCTATCGAGAATGGCATATGGTCAAGGCCCAATGAAACTTTGTTTGCTGAACGATTTTGTTTTATAAAAATGCTGCAGTGATGTAGGAAGTAATACGTACACTTGCGGAGTGCTTTCCTGCGTGCTGGAAGGTCGCGATACAATTTGTTGCTGCGTTTACGAGGGAACACCGAAGGACACGCTTAAAGAAAAAGAAATACTGACATCTCGAATCCCTTCCTGTTTGGGCCTATTGCAAAAAACTTGCGTCGTAATTTCCGGCGGGACAAAATTTCGAACCCTGCCGCGATAGACCGCAAAAATCATTTTGGAATCATTAGAATTATTGTAAAGTTCTGTCTGTGAATGAATGGACTCTCTTTAGTTTTATTTTCAGTCTGCATTGAAATTTTCAAAAAAAAGTGTACGGTTTGCATCAATGCATAAACTGGTCTTCTATTTTTTATTATTTGTGCTTGCAATATCGATTAGCTTATAATCATCACCAAACAACAGGTGTTCTGTTGTTTTGATTTTCGCGGCGCGTTTTCAACCTGCAGCTGTGAACCAGATCGCGACTGGGTGCTGAAAGCTCATCGCTTGCTGACGACGATTTTGCTGATAACATAATTAAGCAATCAGCTGCATGCTGGCTACACACGCTTCGGATATTCGAAAACCGACCCGGTCAGCGTACATAAATTGGCTGCCTGAACTTTACCATAAACCAGTAATCTGTTTAATAATTTTGCATGCCCCCGCAGCCGGGGAAGCGCACGATTTCCATGACAGGCTATATCCATGGATATAGCCTGTCATGGAAATACCAACACTCTTACCACCTGGCGTACCAACACTCTTACCAAACGTTTTCGAACATGGGAGTTCGGTTTCAACTCAGGGGCCATTTAGAATACATGGCATCACGCGCTGCAAAGCATCATGACATTCGTGTAAGGTGTGAAGTTACATCAAGCTCTGTTGGAATTAGATATGGCCTCTGCATTAGCTAGACCTTCAAAATTTCTACCATGTTCGAAGACATTTGGTAAACTCTGTATACACGCCGGCAAATTTGTAAGTCTCCGTGCCTGATGCGATTTTTGACCTACCCTATCTATCTTATTTTGTCTGAGACCACAACACGAAGCATGCAGCCCCGTCTTTGCCAACGCGCAAAACTCATCACGAACGTATATAACTGATTGGGATCATTCTTGTTGAACCCCGCAATGAATGAAACCCAGCCAACACATTTTTACCGAGTTACATATATCCTAAAATCGGTCCATCTTAATGGGGAGTATTCCTAGAAAGAGCGATGTTCAATCAATGTCCATCTCATCAGAAGCAGAACAACGCATACAAGTTTAGGCAATAATTAGGTACCTCTCGTGCTCGTCAAAATCAAAAAGGCAGGCTGTTCGTACAAATAGGATACTTGGGAAGGAATGCCCTTCCTTGACAGACATCCAATAGTCAACCTTACCTTCCCATAAAGCAGAGGGTGGGATAGAGTAACAAAATTTAGGACCCTTGCATTGTCGGTCTTGATCATCACATCTTGAGCACCAAATCCATCAGCGGAATGAAGAACAAAATCACGCAGAAAATTGTAAAATTGTGGAAATTGTAAAAACTGTAGGAATAATGAAAATTATAAAAATTGCTGGAATTGATCATTTGTGGTGCTCGACAAAAAATTTTATTCAATTCGTGGCATTTGCTGAGTGATTCTGAAACCTATAGTACCAGCTCCAGTTTTTTACTTTTTGGACTATTGATGAGCAAGCCACGCTTTTGATGAATGTGCACATTTTCTCCGGAATGTCACTTGTTATAGCAGGCTCATCACTTTTCGCTGAAATCGTGCCACGTCGTGATTTTGGGCTTCGAAATCGCGTCATGGCTTGGCTGTTTCTAAAAACCGCGTTCCATGCGGAAGAGATATAGATAGATATAAAACATAACAAGAGATAAATAAAAAAATGGCATGTGTCAATCTCTCGGTCCATGTTTATCTTAATGACAATTCCGGTGTCAGGAATTCGGTAACTGAATTATCTTTTTCATCCTGGCCGTCTCGCCTGGACATTCACGCTTCCGTTCAGGCTGGAAAGTCCAGAATACTGCATCAGGTCGTTCAGGACAACATCCCAGATCTCATTCACAATTTCCCGCAGTCCTAAACACAGGCAAGTCATCTTCCTGTGGCCGTAGATACACACGCAAACCATATAGATGAACCGAGTTCTACTATTTCTGAGCAATTATTTTTAGATGCGTTCGTCACCTGATATTGATCAAACCCAGCTGGTCCCACTGTGAAGAATAAAATAATCGCCAAAACTGAAAAATATATTTTTTTAATTATGAAAAAATATACTCTGTTCGGGATTCGAACCATCCGCACCCGCTTCAGATACCATTGGACCACTATTTGAACCAAGAGTTCATGCTGTTTCTGATTAATGGTTTCTGTTGCGGTCACCTTCATTTTTGAAGAATATACACGTAATTGCCAAAACTCAAAAATAGATTTTTAAAATGAAAAAAATCTATCTGTTCGGGATTCAAACCACCCGCATCCGCTTCCAATGCCATTGAACCACTATTTGCACTAAGGGTTATGGTGTTTCTGATTATAGGTTTCTGCTGCGGTCACCTTGATTTTTCTGGTTTTCCCCGCGACGAATATCGGCTTGAATTTTCGAGAAAAGGGCGACACATTTTTCCCGCGTCCGCCAAAACAGTCTTATTTGCAATGGTAGAGTCGCGCTGTAGAAAGGCCGTTTTTTGAGTCACCTGCGTTTTTTGGCCAAATCACAACGCGATCCAATTCAATTTCAATCGTCAATGCAAAACTCTTTTTTCTCTATCAAAATGCAAAAAATAATTCATCATTATGTTGAACGAGACTCAATTGGCTCGCTTTGCTCATTGCGCATTTTTCTGAAGCTCTGATATTGGCTGGCACTCTAGGATTGCGTTCAGCATAAGGAAACTTTGGCGTCAAGCAGAGCTTTGGCATTATAGGTTCGTTGACTATCCCCTCCCACACGAGCTCTTGTACCTAAAACCTCGCATCATCACTTGACACAATTTTTTGTAAGTCTTTATTATTTTGTCTTTGACCTTGTTTTTAAAATTTATGACAATCGTTGACTCGAATTTTGTTCACGTTTTTGCCACCATTGCCTTTGTGGTCAGTTTTTTGGTTAATAACAAAAAGAATAATTATCACCTGCTGCTATTATTGCCCAGATTTTGCCGAAATCCACCAAGAGACAAACGCAAGCTAAACGCCATCAACGCCGGATTCCCAGTAAAACACAGGCTTGGATGCATGGAAGTGTTCCTTTTTGAACATTTTTGGAGCACGTAATCTGTCCCTGGAACACAATTTTCTTCTCACAATTTTGGAAAGTGTGGTTCCAGTTCGCGTGTGATGTGTTCCTAATTTGTGACGCAGGAAAATAGCGTTCCAAGATCGCATATATGCGTCCCAAATATGTTCTGAAAAGAGCACTTTTATCGTGTCAAAAAGGAGTCGCAGAGGTGTTCCAGACGGAAACCCCTGAATTATGGAGTGCAGTGATTTTCGCGAGATCATGTCCTCGTTTGTTTGTCATGGGACTTAACTGCTTTTGACTCTCAATACCACAGTCGAATTTAGCCAAATTGTCGCATGGCCTAGAAGATGCTCTATCTTGATCGCGAAGAGTCAAACCTCCATATGCAAGAACTTATCATAATTGCTTCGCTGATAACTTGCCTCTCATAGATGACTTCTATTGGGCTATAACAAGAATAACACTTTCATTTCGATATGATGTCTTTAGGGCCACAATTGGGACTGATACGCCCCCAAACCCACCGGAGAACCATACTTGATGTGTTTATCCGCCTTCAGAGCGCCAATTAGTCTGCGGATCAACCCAGCAGTAGTTAAACGCAACGACGAACATTGTCTCTCCAGCGTTGCGTGCCAGTAAGAGCGTTCCAATCACTGTCTATTGAATACTAACTGGAAAATACCGGTGACTATCAGAAGGAAAGACGGCGTCAGATAACCGAAATCATTTTTGTCGGAATTGGATGAAAGCTGATTGGTTGCATCGATCATAACACGGTTAGTCACTTCTGTCAACAGAAATAATTTCCGCTCGCACATAAAACTCCCAGTTGCGAAAAACTGGGGTGAAAAAGATAAAAAAATCAAGTCCCTCAGGTGATCTCCAGCAGGGAGAACAAAATCAAGATGTTCATGCGGCAAAACGCTCTTTTTAAGTGACCCGAAGTCAGCAGCAAAGTAAGGGTCCCAAATTATCGATGCATATTCAAGCGTCGAACAAAAGCAAAGTACATATATGCTCTCTGGTGCTTAGTGGTCATCCCTTAAAATTTCAGCGAATGAAGTACATGGTCTTGCGTTCCATATTAACAATGATTTTGCTGTGCAGAAATCAACTTGCTCGGTAATAGTGATGTGAACATCACAATTTCAACAATTATTTTGTCCACATGTTCCAGCACAGCACCACCACCCTGGCGAAATGTTGGTGAACTGGTCAACGTTTATTTTTGAAAGACACGACTTTGCATTTTTCAGTGTTCCTGCTATTGTCCTGACACCAGCCTGAAATTGTTAGCAGGTCGCTCTGGAGCGCGCGGAAGTTATCGATGGAACAAATTTTTTTATTTCGCGGAATAAAAAATAAGGGGACCAAGAACACAACCCTGTGGCACTCCTGAAGTGACATATAGCTTATTCCTGTATTTCTCATACATTTGTTTTTCCCATTCAAGCGTTGCCCACAAAGAAAGACAGAAATGAAAGTACCACTGCCTGTGCCAAATGCAAAAAGCAAACACATTCATATGCAGGGCGTTTCAAAAAACCCGCGCAAGCTGAAATTTTTCATGCAGCTCAACATTTCGACGGTCATTTTGAATGTCCCAACCTTCGACGTTTTTTTTTTTTTTTTTTTTTTTTTTTTTGTTTCCGACTCTTGGTTACCATCGGGGCAGCAAAGCCATACAGCCCCTATGGTGTCTCAGTGAATGCAATTGCATGCATGTCTGTGCAGGAAATCACAGTGCATGTGAAAACACAGTCAAAAATGATTAGATTTCTGCCAGACCCCTCATGCGTAGATCCTATAGCTTTCTGCCTTGCCCCTTATGCGTATGCAACGCAGAAAATTAAAACCATGCATGTGGCATAGCAGATTGTTTCAAGAGGGGCCAGAAGGTGACGTAAAAATTCCGGCCTTGCCCCTTCTGCGCAAGCAACACGACAAATTTCAACCATGCATATTGCATAGCAGATTGTTTCAAAGGGGTTAGAGGACATGTTTTAATTTCTTCTGTGCCCCCTTCTGCGTATGCAACAGGCAAATTTAATTTCCGCGTTGCACTCGCAGAAGGGGCAAGGCATAATCAGCAAAATAATTTCTGACTGAATAAATTTCTGACTGTTAAATGACTGCAAAGCCATGCATGCACTTGGAACGAACTGAGATACTATGAGGGCTTTGTAGCTTTGCTGCCCCTATATAGTAACCAAGAGGTCGAAAAAAATTAAAATTAAACAAATTAATAAAATAAAAACGTAACGTCAAACGTTGGGACATCGAAATTGACCCTCGAAATGTTGAGCTGCATGCAAGATTTGCGGTTGCGCGGTTTTTTTGAAACACGCTGTATACTGCGAAGTTGTGTTTTTGTATAAAATTGCATTGTTGCCCCCCATTTGACTGTTGGTGTGTTAGGAACGTGATTTACGGCCGTATTCCCAACGCCACTATCCTGATGCTAACACATATAGCCAATTCAATGGATAGATTCGTGTTGTGAAAATTCCATATTTTCTTTTTGCTTCGCCAGACACATTTGCGAAGGATGCACCCGCATGTTTAATTTTGGCTTTTAGAAAAAAGAGAGATCGCATTGAACGCATGTAATTATGCAACAATGTCTTTCGGTCATCAATGTCTCTGCAACAATGCCTTTATCCCGTTACTTTTTGAACCGCAGCGGTGCTCTTTATATGTAGGTATGGAAATCAGTGTGCGGCAGACATTAAAGTTTTTATCAACATTCATTGGGCGCACTCTCTTTATCTGTTTTATTTCTGTTCCGTCCGATTTCCATTTTAAGCACCGTATGGAGAACAAAAAAGCAAAAAAAAATATTCTGTTTCAATTTATAAATGGGCATGAATTGGCATAAAATATGTACCTATACTCGTAATTGTTCGAAGCTGCTTCAGGAAATGCGAAGTTGATTCAGGGAACGGATTGTGCCATCGTTTTGAGATCTGGCCAATTGGTGCAAATTAGGGCCATGACACAAAGCCTCTACATAAGCCTATTTCTGAAGACTTGCCAGGCGCTTACTCTTACTGAAGCCCCGGTTTTTTGAAAGTTTTACGGCATGCCTTATATTATCCTTTGCAGATTTTTTCCATATCCTCACAGCAGCATGGTCTTTTGTCGATTCGCTTCCCTTGTGATCGGCCTCCTCTTGTTGGTTGCTCTCACGTTAACGACCACTTCTGGCCACCCTGTACCCCAGCAAGATCAGCTGTCGGCAGTGCCATCAGGAGGACAGCCGGTGATTCGTTTCGAATCCGAGGGTTTCGTTTCGTCCGGTGGTTCATTCGTCGGCTCAGATGTCCACAGGGCTACTCCAGGGACATCAACGGCATCTGCAGGACGATGTTTAAGTTCGGGAAATAGGACTGGAAGTTTGATGACTGGAAGAGCCTCCCGACGCGGAATGGTGTTCTTCGCGGTGCTGCAGTACAAAGGGCCGGCTAAAATTCAGAAAAGACCCTCGTTCTTATTTGCTAATTTTGTTGAATTTGCTTTTAATTTCACACTCTCGGGTTGCGAATTGTACAGCTCCAGTTGTTAACTTTATTACTGTCATTTTGTGTGTCAAATTAGGTTGCGATGAATTGACCGCCACACTTTCAATGTGTGCGGAGTAAGTACCTGGTCAACAAATTTCGTGCCTATTGGCAATTTGCACACTTTTGCAGTTAACATTTGGCATGTATGTTGCCCTCACAGCAGATTATCCTTTGGAGGAAGAGTTCGGAAGGTGTTCGAATAAAAGCCGTGAAGCATCAGAAAGTTTATGCTCTGAAAAATAAATGTCCGCTTTCTTGCTTTTGCAAAAAGCTGGTGATCTTGATTGAGCCACATGCTCTGCAGTTATTTCAAATGCAAGTTACCTAAACCTGACCTAACGTAACCCAACCTCATCTGACGTTCCCGAGGGCTTTTGCATTGGGGCGCTACCCCAGTCTGGGCCAGAGTTCCATAAGCAAGTAATCGGGGTTTGGGGCAAGTTAACGTTTTACATCATTGTTGGACACACCATTCATCTCTTCGGAAAACTCGGTGGGTTTTGAAAAAAAACTGCGGAGTGCATGCCACAGGAAGCGCCACGCTGGAAAACGGAAATTGAAAACTGCAGCTTTCATTTTTCTGCACAAGGAAAGACCGCCTTCCTCAACTCCGGCCGAGTGGACAGAGGATTGGACTTGTAATCCATAGGTACCGGGTTCAATTCCAGTGCGTAGGTGGTTTTTTCATTTTTTGCCGCGCGGAAATGACATTGAAAGTCAATGGCCACCAAAATTGTATTGGTGCTGGACACGTTATTTCGGGGGAGGCCATATCACGGAAAACGATACCGCGCCGCAGGGAACGTTCCTGCCAAGTTTCCTGCGCCACGAAAAGGAATGTAGCCTCAAGGCAATGATGCTTGGATTTAAGATTGTACTAATACAATCTTAAATCCAAGCATCATTGCCTCAAGGTATAAGCTGCAAATAGGGGAGTTTGTGAGTTTTCGTTCACAAATAAAATGAGGCAGGCCGGTCGTTTGGACTCGCAATAATTGGCAGATAATACCCAGGGGAAGCAATTACAACGGCCGAGAAAACAAAGGACCTATTTGTTGCAAACAAAAAGGCCGGAATTTGTCAATCAATCATCCCATGTCACGTTGTTGGAAAAATTGGCTCTTTTGAGATGTTGGATAAAGTGGCCGGGCCATCATGCCGTTGGAAAAATTGGCTATTTTGAGGTTTTCGTTTGTGATGTGTTTTGTGGAATGCATTTTCTGCCTATAAAAACCAGCGCTTTCAACAGGTCTTTTGCTCAATTGTAAATTGCTCTGGCCTTTTAAAGATTATGGATTTTCGACTGAGATTAGCCCCAGAGTACAGTCACGCATCATGCGGTCGTACTTCATTGCGGACTCACGGTGCACCCTGTGCAGAGGCATTGAGCGTGTAATTAGACAACAGTGCTATTTCTATCATTCCATGCTTTATTTCCATTTTCGCACTTGGTCTGAAAACATTCATTAATTTCTCTTACCCTGGGGCAAAGTGCTCCGGAATAGAGCTAATCCGAGGTTGCATGGGTATAATTTATTTTCTCCATACTTCAATGCAAAAAAATTTCCAGCACCCTCGGATGAACGCTATTCCGAAGCACTTCGCGGGGTTAGTTTTTTCTGCTTTCTCCCAAGTTGATGTTGCTACCTTGTTCAGGCGTATTTTTCAACAAGTTAAGTGAACACAACATGGCAACTCCTCTTTAGGTAAACGATCATGCATTGAGGTGTTTATGCTTTTATTTCGATCAGTATACGCTGCATAAGTAAATGTAGTAAACTGCAAAAGCAAAACTGGAGGACTCTCTACACTGTAAATGGAAAGTAAACTGCAAAAGCAAAAGCTGGAGGACAATCTACACTGTAAATGTAGTAAACTGAAAAAGCAAAACTGGTGGACTCTCTACACTGTAAATGTAAAGAAACTGCAAAAGCAAAACTGGAAGGACTATCTACACTGTAAATGTATAGTAAACTGCTAAAGCAAAACTGGAGGACTATCTACACTGTAAATACAATGTTCCATTTGGAACACCATTAGGATTGAGGGTATATTTATACCGGGAAACGAAAATAAACGGGGGTGAAATGGAAACAGTTTGCTGACAACAAGAGGTAACGGAACCGCTTTCAAAATCCCTGCCTGCACACTGAAAAAAAGAGTAATTTTTCCACTTTTTTGTCCACCCAGTAACACTTTTTTATTTCCAGTGTAGTTAAGCACCACAGGTATCTAATTAGGTACCAACAACATCAGTGATTGATTTTTTTGTTTGGACTTCACAATCGGCTGCTACACGTGAATATATACGCGAACTTTGAGGACGTTTTTTCCCTTTTTAGCGTATATCAAGCAGTAGGTTGACAACGAGCATTAGCGGTCACCGCACAGTACGCTGACAACAAGTAAAAAGGGAGTGAGGGTTGGGGTTAGATCAGGTTTGGGTAGATTTAATTGAGAGAAAGGTAAGGCAAAAGGAAAGTCTCGTCCAGGAGGCTTGTTGCACCAATAGGATAGCTAATAGGCAATAGCCATACAATAATTTTGGAGTTTTAAAATCGGAAGGTGTCTCTTAC
>JASGXE010018781.1:0-10090 GCA_030068105.1 Sinentomon sp. SZTP_YWyxl
TCCGCAAATTTTCTTGATCCTGCTGAATAGCGATGCTGTATGATTTCTGCTGAAGGGGGGAGAATAAATGCCGACTTGCAACCGGAAGTTGGATAGAATGAAGAACTCGCATGTCAATTACTTACTGGGAATCATGTTTGATTCCAATCCAGGCGAGAAAATCGTGATGGACAAGGAGTTTTTCAATTTGGGAGCCAAGGTAAAGAAACAATCATGATAGCATGAGGAGGGAAGATTTGCTTGTCGAAATGCAAAATCATGCCCTAGTGAAACAATTATTCTGTCAGCCTTATTTTATTCGGGGTGATTCAATTAGTTACCAGACAAACTCGAAAAGATGTGGAATCAGAGGGCCCCTTTTGCATCGCAGGTTCACTTTTTGTGATCAAGCATGACGCCGTTTACACCTTTTTGCGTCCTGTACGCAGGACTTATTTGCAGTGGTACCGGCTGCAACTTAACATTTCCTATACCAAAGTCAGATTGCCCCAGTCCTTACTTCCCGTATGTCGCTCGTTTCGGGCTACATTCAATCTTTGTTGAATGTTTATGTGTTTCCTCTCTGTCCGCGAAGTAGCTTCAAGGGTACTCATGCAACTGTTTTTACAGTCGTTTCGTTATCACGATACAATCTGATCCATCCTAATCTGACACGACCAAACCAGACCTAGCTTAACCTCGTTTAAATTATCCAACCTTAACCTGCCCTCTATCATATCATGCCGACCATGACCAACTCTGACCACCCTAACATAACATTCCATGAATTTTCAAAAGGCTGAAACATACTCGTACTCGTGCGGAGCTCCTGTTTTGCTCTTTGGCATAGGAAATGTGAATAACCGTCCCGGTTAAGCCAGGGCTCTGGAACATATCGCGAGACGCAAAGCGTGGGGCAGACCAACGATATCGTTTGCCACGGATTGACGCAACACACGTGTTCGACTTGACCCCGCAGCACGTGTTGTTCACGCATTTTTGTTGCTGCGTATAATACGATTTGGGGGATTTGGGGCACTACCAAAGCGCTGTCCATCTTCTGGATTCAAGTTTTACGGAATAGTTGGTGCAAAAAGTTGGCTGAGTGTTTGCAGGTCGTGGGACGCAGTTACTCACGCCCACTTACTTGTAGTCAGCAGTTATGGAACTGCAGTGGAGTTGCATATCCAGTTCCCAGGTCGCTTTCGAGAGAAGACACAAACAACTTCGCAAGTTTCGGCACACGGGCCCATTGGTGGGACCAGCAACACAGCAATAATTATCAATTTGTGATGAGATTGTGCCATGTCAATGTTGTTGCTCCCATATAAGCGCAAAAGTTCAGAAATCTTTCATTCTTAATGATGGGTCAACCTCTGAAGACCCATCACACTTTTCCTGGCGGGTCTGCCTTCATCGGAATAAGTGGAAAAGAAAAAGGACGCGTGCATGTCAGCTCGCTCTGAAATTTGTTTCCGCATTCTCATTTTTCTGCATGGATTCACTGCCGTTTTTCATCTTTATGGAACGCAGTGAATGATAATATGCTCTTGCCCCAAGGATTAATATGCCTCGGTTTCGCGCAAAACAAATACTAGGGCAAAGCAGTCTGCACTTCAAGCAAAAAAGCTCGTAACAGTCAGGCGGAAATGGTAAGGGGAAGCTCTGAAAAAGGCCACGTGGAGGCATACTGGGTGAGTGGCACGTGTACTGCTGATGCGTTTCTTTGTTATACGTGGATGACCCCGAGTAATAAGGTTTTTACCTGTTTTCTCTTTGATGATGGAGACCCACAGGGATTTTCGCATCACACACCTTATCGCAAAAATTGCACACCGTAAATTAGAATGGTTTACCTTTAATGCGAGAATCGCGTTTACTTTTTCGATCATCGATATGGCTCCAAATAAATCATAATCTCACAAATATGACCCCCTGCCCCCGCCTCTTCTGAAAAATGTGAGGCAGGGAGTAAAATTTGAGCCATGGCGCAAATTAATCCGGACTTTGAATTCCTCGCGGTTAATGAACGAATGAAATTTGTTCCGGTTTCTGGAACACAAACTCATCCGAAAATGTTGCATATATTGGCACAAGTTTTGACAAGGCCTCAGTAACAAGTTAGCAATTTCGGATCCTCACACGCACCTCCGTTTCAAGCTTACAATTTTCTTATCTGAAAGACCTGCGGAAGACCCGCAAACTGCCAAATTCAACTGTCTAAATTTGAGTACCACGGAAGAATCTGCGATTTTAAAAGCCACTTTGTCTGCGAGACAGCAGGTAATGTGTTCGTTCTGCACCACACATTTTTTCTTCAATTTCTGATTTGTTTTGACAGAGCACCGATCGGTTTGTGTTCAGCCAAAGGAACAGGCATTTCTACCGTTTTTGTCCATGGAATTGCCACCCATAGCTTCTGGAAACGCAGCTTCGTCCACTCTGCACATGCCACACCCTGTATGAAATAAACTGGCGGACGACAAGGATCACAATTCAAAATGAGGCAGATGGGAAAAGCCTGCAGGGAGGAGACTGCGGCCCGAGTTTATTATTGCCAGATCATGTCAGTCCTTTTGACAGACGTCGTATTTAAAATGTTATTATGTTTCTCAGAAATAGAAATAAAAAGGAATATGGATGGCCTTTGTTGTTTATCAGCGCTCCCAGGCTGCCTTCGCCTTCAAAAAGGATGCCCGCTGGGTTTGATTTTATTTTTCAGCGATCATCGTCGAGACAGATGGATCAAGGACCCAAATCTGCGGAGAGAAGACGGCGCAGGAAGGATGAACAGGGAAAATAAACCACGGAAAGAAGCGATTGTCTCAGCTACTCGTAACTAGGCACTTTTTCAAATGAAAATCTCATTCAAATGGGATTCCACAAAGTTTTCCGAACAGTTGGAGTTTCAGCCTGCATTTTTGCACCCGTGCGACTTTGAAATTGGCTTAAACCCACAATAAGGTAATGCACTTCACCATACGTACACGTTCTTCCAAAAACTAGATCACAGCCTTTTGTGGATTCAATTGCGCCATTCTAACAACAACGCGGTGACTTCATCGCCAAATCACGGGACATGCATTCCAGAAAAGAGTCGACCTGACCAATTTGCTAAAATCGGAACAATCGCAATTTTTACATGTATGAAAGCCTACATCAACTCCTTCGCCACTATACTGTTTAAATCAAAAGTCGCACAAACGATGGAACCGCAAAATTTGTCATTTGCGCTGATTAGCGATAACAAAAACATGCCAATGAGTTTCGTTGCTTCCTACCTACACAGGGTGTGCGTAATTTGAATGTTTTTGTTTTCGCCAAATACGTTGATGCTTTTAAACGTCTCTAGAGTGATGAGGTGTTTGGAGGGGTCACAGCAGACAACGGTCTCAAGTAGAGTTCTATGAAGGAGGAGTTCAGGACGACGGCGGTCTCAAGTGTGGGATCTTTCTGTCTCATCGAAAAAGCTGAGACAGGATAACCAGAAGTGAGAGGGGTTTCCTCCAGATGGTGGGATCAGGAACCCACAATTGGGGAGAATGCGCGGGTGTCACACATTCTCTCATCTCTGGCTGCGTTTGGCTGCCCTCTGTCTTGAGACCCCACAGTCCAGTTAACTCCGAAAATAAACGTGTCAACTCGCATTGTTTGTCAATTTTTTTCATGACTAGTGGGGCTTCGCCCCACTGCGGCCTTCGGCCGCACCGTGTTTCGGCGCTGCGTGTCCAATTGGGGCCTTCAGCCGCTGGAAGCTGCGTTTTGTCTCCTGTCTTCGTCGAGTTCGGTGTTCAGTTGTTTAGCGAATGGAATGGACATTATTTCGTTGCATTGATTGGACCAATGCACCAAGACCTTGCTGATGGTTTTGGAGGGAGTTTTTCACCATTTACACAGGCTTGTGACTCTCATGCACTCATGCATTGGCCATCTGCTTCCGGATTGGTTTGTGTCCGTGTCGAAATGTGCATGGCTGGTTTCCCTCCCATTTTTTATCACATCTGTTTCTCGAAGTCTTTTTTGTTGCGGTGTTTTGTTGGAAGAAAGCAGCTTTGGCGAGAGTCAAAATTCAACGACAAAAAAAAAACAAAAAGTGCGAACGCTCTGAATGGCCAATTTCCATCATCAAGCATGCACTGATCACCAAAACACACCATGTTATTGAAACATGCACGGTGCAGCAGGCCGCCGCATCTTTCTGTGGATTCCACCGCATCTCTGAATATGATGGCATCGGATCGCATCCACCTCATCCCTCATCTTGAATTGGAATATTTAACATTTTTCCCAAATAAGCGAAAACGCTCTGAATCCAGAAAAGGATGCCGGAAGGCAACATCGCGCAAAATCGAAAAATCCAGCTGCTTGAATTGACTCCTGTTCTTGAATTGACTCCTGTTCAAGAGCGTCAAAAAAACACAATCCGCTCGGCGCTCCAACAAATCCAGTTTCATGCGAAGACACCGAAGCGTTCGCGTTGGATCAAATCAGAATGAAAGCAAGGGAACGCATCATCACCTCCACGGCGCCGATTCGCAACCTGACCAAATGATTGGGTTATGTCGTTTTTTGGGGGACGCAATTGCACGCTCGCAGGGAAACATCTTCAGAAAAATCTGTTCTCTGAGCCACGCAATTGTGTCACCCTTTGCATCATCAGACGGTCCAGGGTGTGCCTTTTCTCTGTGTCGTGCAATTGCGCACCTCTCTGGCATCGAAAAACGGTTTTCTTTTTGCATTTTCTTTTTTCCTGACTTGATTTTGTTGTGGCTTTTTTTGTTCCTGCTTTTTGCTTTGTTCCCGGAGATTGGGTTGGATGAGGTCCAGGTTGTTGGTGAAAGTTAGATTTCAAGTTCACTTCACAGCGAACCCTAACTTAACCTAACCTAACCCAATCTAAGCTCACCTAACCTGACTTAACTGACTGCCCGACATCCTCAGGCACACCCTGTGCCGCATGCTGTTGCCAAAGGGGGGACATAATTGCATGGCCAAGAGCGCAGCTTTTTTCTGAAAATCTTTCCCTGCGATCATGCAATTTGACTCAACCCACATGATTTTTAAGGGCTTGCTAAAAACATTGACACACCCATCACGGACACCCGCTCACGCGCAGCGAAAAAAGGACCTGCGCATCTTTTTGCGGATTCCACCGCATCTCTGAATAGATGGCATCGCATCCACCTCATCCCTCATCTCAAATTGAAATATGCAACATTTTTCTCAAATCAACGAAAACGCTCTGAATCCAGCAAAGGATGCCGGAAGGCAACATCGCTCAAATTCGAAAAATTCAGCTGCTTGAATTGACTCATGTTCAAGAGCATTTGAAACACAATCCGCTCTGCGTTCCATCAAATCCAGTTTCATGCGACAACACCGAGTCGTTCGCGTTCGTTCAAATCAGAATGAAAGCAAGGGAACGCATCATCACCTCCACGGCGCCGATTCGCAACCATGCATCACCTGGCCACATAATTGGGTTGTGTTGTATGTTGTTTTAGAGGGACACAATTGCACGCTGGCAGGGAAACATTTTCAGAAAAATCTGTTCTCTGAGACACGCAATTGTGTCCCCCGATGCATCATCAGACGGTACAGGGTGTGCCTTTTCTCTGAGTCGTGCAATTGCGCACCTCTCTGGCATCAACAAACGGTTTTCTTTTTGCATTTTCTTTTTTCCTGATTTGTTTTTTTTTTTGTTTTTTTGTTGTTTTTTTTTTGTTCATGCTTTTTTCTTTGTTCCCGGAGTTTGGGTTGGATGAGGTCCAGGATGTTCAAAGTTAGGTTTCAATTTCACAACACAGAGAACCCTAACTTAACCTAATCTAACCTAACCTAACCCAATCTAACCTCACCTAACCTGTCTTAACCGCCTAACCGACATCATCAGGCACACCCTGTGCCGCATGCTGGTGCCAAAGGGTGGACATAATTGCATGGCCAAGGGCACAGCTTTTTTCTGAAAATCTTTCCCTGCGATCATGCAATTTGACTTAACCGACATGATTTTTAACGGTCTCCTCTATATGATTGCCAAAAAACATTGAAACACTCACGGACACCCGCTCACGCACAGCGAAAAAAAGACCTGCGCACACCAACATCGCCAAAAAAGATTCACGCACAGCCATAAGGATATACGCACACCCAAGCGCAGTCATAAAACCCACAGATGGTGTAATCTAACTGACCAAACCCACTTAATCTCACCAAACAGGTCATGTTCAAGTTTGGTTTGGTCAGGCATCAATTTTTGTGGTGTGGGTCTTTTTGACTGCGTGGTCTGCATTGGTCTTTTTTCAGTGTGCGTCCGTCTTTTTTTTGATGTGCGCAAATCTTTTTTGGCTGATTGGCTGTGCGTGGGTCGTTTTTGGCTGTGTGGGTCAGTTTTTTGCACGTGCAGACAACAAACCTTTTTGAAGATGGCCGAAGAACTCAAAAGAAGGAGGAATGGCCATGACGCATGAATTGTGCGGAGTGCGGCATGGGATGGGACATCGAACTTGCCTGCTGTTTCCAATGCATGGCTGTCTTCACACCCGGCAGCTCAGTTGCCCGAGTGACACACAATCGAAAACCCATTCCCCTTGAAGGTCACACCGTCATCAGCACAACTCAAAATCCAGGAGTCAAAACCAACACACATTTTTCGCATTTTGTTTCCCTTCAAAAACACGGGAACGCAGCAGGCGGGCGGGGTATAGGAGACCACAAAGAAAAAAGAATTGTTTGACTGTTCACAGACCAAGAGAAAAATCCGGCGTCTCTGTCCTGACCAAAGGCGAGGGTCAGGCGGGTGGGATTCTTGGTGTTGACAAAGCCTTGGTTGGCCTTGGTCGAGCGAAAACAAACCGAAAAATGACGTGTCTCCGGAGGAGGGCGGGGAGATAATAACTTTTTCTTTGGTGTTTTCAACCGCCATGATAATCCATTTGCCTTTCACCTCACCAGTTGCCTTCATTTTGCCCTTTCCTTCCTTCCTTCATTTGCCAAGGTCAACAAATCCGATTTTTAAAATTCGGCTAAAAAGGACGCAGTGACCGACCAACCTCATTGCAAGGTGGTGGCGGGAGGGTGCGCGGCGGCAAGCTCAACGAACAGGCTGTCATTGGCTATTTTTTATTGCAAAGCTGGTCCATGCAGGTTTGTCCAAATGTGTGTGTGTGTCGAACGAAAACAAACCAAAAATGATTTGTGGGGAGGGAGGTGTATGATTTTTGTCGGAGGGAGGTGATCACGTAATTATCAGCAGGCGGGAGGGGCAGGAGACCCGCAAAGTTTGTTTCAGACCAAGAGAAAACTCGGACGCAGTGACTGACCAAGCATTGTTGGAAGGTGAGGGGCGGCACGTTCATCACAAAGGTTGTTTCTACTGCGCTTCGAGTCGAGTTGATCTGTCGAAATGCGAAACTGACGAATGAGTCGGGCGCGGAGGGAGGTGATCACGTTTTCATCGAGTCCTTCACTGAAGTTCATCTTTCATATAGAGGAGATTTCGCGATGCTTGTCCTCAGGACAAGTATCGCGAAATCATGAACGAAAAATTTGACATGTCCACATTGATGTGCCCATTTTCAAGAATGCGCTTCTGTCATTTTCTTAGTGCCCTGAGTACAGATGTAGGCTACAGTTCAGGACCACTGCTGCAAAATTGCATTTGCGAAAACAAATCCCGTTACAGGGCTATACCGGATCACCCTGTACTCCATTTCGCCAACTTTGAGAAGTGATCGAAAGAAAAATTGAAAAACATTTTTCCTCGAATCACTGAAAAATTATTCTACGGGATGCGCTGATAATCACGGCCTGGCAATAAATCCAAGCCAATGCGTTTTGCATCAGGGAAATAAAAAACAGAGCACCGCACGAGCCGGACGCCCTGTCTTCCATCGTTAGGCTGACTTTTGAATTATTGACTTTTGAATTATTGAATTTTTGTGACTTTTGAATTATTTGAATTATTTAAAAAAATAATTATTTGAATTATTGAATTTGAATTATTGAAGGACACCGTCCTCAACCACGGCAAACCGCAGGCAATAGCCGAAAACGGGCGAAACCCCAGCCCACAGTTTACCTTGAATCTCTTTGTACATATGTGCTCATGGCGACGCAAATGCTCGACTGGAGAGGTATTTGAAATTTTTTAAAGGAAGAAAAGGAGACAAAATGTGGCTGCACAGTTGCTGGGCATGAAAAAGACTCCAGTTTCTGCTCTCGGCCTTTGAGTTACAGCTCCTGACCCCACGCGCCTCAGAAGACTCCACAGCTTTCAGCCAATTCATAAAAGAGCCCAATTTTTTACTTCCTGGTCAAGAATTTTCAGTGTATGAGTAGAGTTCGGTGATAATAACACGGCTGGCTTAAACGGGGGACTTTATGGTTGGGAATATCTTTCTCAAAATCAACTCAGAAATGATCACTTTTAAATCACGAACATTTGACAAGAAACTTTCTGAAGTAGAAACTGCTGGCTCAAAAACAGATGTGTTGAGTGGGGCAGGAAGGAAGTCTGCTCGCTTCATCGACTTCAAAACAAACAAATTTATTTCTCTGCAAAAGAAAACTCGGAAAAGGAAACTCGGGAATCAGCAAGAGAACATCCCAATTTCAAAATTATTCCGTCCACATCCCGTATCTCATAGGCCGGGCAAAGAGATCCAACCTCACGCCCGCCCTTTCCACCTTTCCCCGATGCCCTTCGATTTCGTTTTCCGGTGAAAAGTTCCACTGAAACAAAAACAAGTTTGTAGAATTCTGTTTCTGTTGCATCCAAATTCGAAACTTTCCTGTGGGTTGCGTTGCGGCCTGTCGCAAGCGGAATTTTCGCGCTTGCATTTCTGTCTGCAGCTATATCTGCGTTCTAAGTTCATTGAAAGTGTCGCAAAATCGGGAAGTAAAGTCAAAATTGAATAAAGGTTTCACGGACACTTTTATTTCTACATACCTACTCGTGTATCAGAAATCGAAAGAAGGCATGCGGCCGTATTCCCCATTGCAACTCACCCTCAGGTGCCACTCAATAACCAATTCAGTGGACAGATTTGTGTTGTGAAAATTTCATTTCTATGCACAACGAATTGTATGCACAACATTTCTATGCACAACATTTCTATGCACAACAAAATTTCATTTCTATGCATATCCTGTTGCATTGTTGGAAAAATGTATCCCTCTGTTGAATTGGCTATTGAGTAGAATTTGAGGGTGAGTTGCAATGGGGAATACGGCCAATGGTTTTCCCAACTGCAACTCATCTTCAGGTTCACGTCAACAGTCAATTCAACAAACGGATGCATCGTCGCAACAATTGAAGAGGAATACGCATTGTGGATAGAAATGAAATTTACGCAGCACAAATTTAACCATTGAATTAGCCATTGAGTTGAATGAACCTGAAGGTGACGTGCAATGGGGAATACGGCTGTTTGTCTGGTCGTGAAGCACTCCCATCGAACTCCTTCTGCTCTTTATAAGAGCAGAACATCCAAGAAGTCCGATGGGTGTCGTCTGTCAGGTTAGTCGCTCCCCCCTGATTGATTTCTCCAAGAGTATTCCCTTAAGTCCCGATGCGCAAAACGATGGAACAGAAAGCATTCCAAACGAAGAAAACGGCTTAGGCACATTCTTCAATTTTGTGGACGTTTTGCTGGCCAATAGACGACACCAAATTTCTGGATTTACAACAGGAAACAATGAGCGTCAATCAGTTGGTTGACAAGAAGCAATATGCGGTGATAGCAATTGGTTAGGTCCGCTTGGATGGCTTAGCTTCAAGAAATCTTGAGAGTAAACCGCCCGCACAATGAACTACTCGAAATATAGGCAGGAATTCGGAATCGTTACTCTTCGATGTTTTTCTTTAATTCTAACGCACACGTCAAAATTTTGAGGCAATTGAACGTCATCTCTAGTTGCAAAAAACTTTAACTGAAGTTGGCTCAATCTGGCATTTTCTTCCTATCCCGATTCCACCTATGCTCTTTGGTTTGCACTGGCTGCCATGGTGCTGATTTCTTGTTTTTGTCTTCCTTCTTTCCAAACTCCCATTCTCTTTTGTGTCTCGCGTTTTTTGTTTTGTTTTTTTCCCTTTTTTTGCAATCATTTG
>JASGXE010018782.1:0-32435 GCA_030068105.1 Sinentomon sp. SZTP_YWyxl
AAAAGGCGCTCCAGCAACCGTCAATCAAAGGGATTAGTACGTCACAGTGAGTCATCGATGACGTCATCGATGAATCACCGATGCTTCAACCATGAGTCATGTTTTGCCTCTGCCAGGGGCAATGACGTCATTCCCATGAACGTGGATGAGACACCAAGACCGTTGGAACCTTTAACCTCTCCCTAACCTAACCTAACCTATCCATCCATGCCTAACCACTCCCACGTATCTATTCTCAACTCATCCAGACCAACTCCTCTCGACTGACAACCCCTGCCTCACCTCATCTCCATCTAGCCTAACCTCGTATTTCCTAAAAATGTCCATACCCTGCCCCTCTCCTGCCACCGGAGAAGAGCGGGGTTGTGCAACACTGGCTACGGGTTGCTAGGCCCGCATTCCCCGGCCACCAGGGTAGACTACCTTCCAGCATTCGGAGGTTTCGTCACCGGAGGGTTTTGCACACGGCCGGGTTATTTTATTTTTTATTTTGTTTTTTGAATTTTTGTTATTTTTTTTTTTTTTTTGTGTTTTTGTTTTTTAATTTTTGTTTGGTTTTATTTTTTTTGTTATTGAAAGAAATGAAAAGAAAATCTGTACACATTTTACCACTCTCCCCGTATCTACAAAGTAAAATGCAATCACAAAATAAAAAACAAAATCTTCAAAAATGGTTGGAACAACGGAATCCTTATTTCATCAACACTGTATTATCATCATCATCAGCGTATCTCAACCCAAACTTCATTAAATCCAGTCTACACATTCCCTTCACGTATTTCTTCATAACTCTTGATCAACTAGCACCATTCATCTGCCAGGACAATTCCAACATGAACAATACAAAACAACCAAGATGCCGGAAACCCCTTGGACTTTGGGCCTACTCCCAAATTATTCTCCGGCCGGTCCATCGGTATCAGGCTCCTCGAGGCAACCCATTGCAACCACCATGTGGGGAGGACCAAAAAAGTCTAGGGAGTCGTTAGATGCACATCAAAATACAAATATCAAAAATATCCACGTATCCGTTGGGGAGGGGTACATTGAAGGTGACCACATGCTTCACAAATATGGCCTCTGGCCGCCCACCGCATGCCCCTGGCATTAACGATGGGCCGGAAACGTTCCTGCCGAAGCTGGAACCGCAAACGCAGCGCAAGCGTTCCAAAACATGAACGGGCAAGCCCGAACCTGTTGCAAACACCCTGCCCCCTCTGCACCCCCGCTGCACGCTAAGGAAATGCAGATAGGGACACATAAATGTATAGCCCAGCCGAAGCCAAGAGCCACATGTTGGGTCACGGCGAATTGACGATTTCGGAATACGTTTCAAATACAAATAAAAAAGTGCATCCACGACTGAGGGAGTTTAATTACACAATGGTGCAAGGGCGCCCCGACTCACCCTAACGTTTTGCCAACACCTGTTGGTGTATCGGTTCGTCCCGACCGAAGAAGGCTAGCGATTTCTTTCGCCGCACATCTTTGAAATCAGCCCTTCATCCGCAGAGCAAACCGACATCAGGCTGTAAGGATTGAACACGCAAAATAGCCCGGCAGATTTCATCTCGTCGAAGAAAATTTTCAAAATGTCCCTGAGATACCCCCACTCGTTCACAAATTGCATCACAGACCCCGTTGTTCCAAAATTGCGGTACGCACCGCAACGCAAACTTTTCAATGAACCGCAAAAATCTTTATTGCGTTCAACATATTGATAAAGGTTTGTTTTTCCGATATCAATACGTTGACGTGGGTGTCGATGAACTTTAAATCTTTTACGAGTTCACCGACACATTCTGCACCAAGATAGAAAACTCCTTTTGAGGAGTAGAATCCATGTGGAATTTCATTGATGTATATGCCAGGGCCTCTAATGTGATCCGATGAAAATTCAAAAATCACATCTCTCTTTTTCGCTCGTTTTTTAAACCTTGCCTTCAAAATTTCATCCAAATTCTTGGCCTCTGGTAAAAAATCTAAAAGAATTCTGTACCCGTCGTAGTCCATTTCGAGACGGAAGTTTCGGTAGATTTTGCGTAAGATGATTCGTACGGCTCTGCATCTCCTTCCCTCTTCAACAACAATATATGGGGTTGGAAATCGAGCTCAACTGTTGACGAATTCTTACATGTGACTGCAAGCGTCACCCCAGACCCCAAATCCCAGAATTTTCTGACGGGTAAGTTTTTACGCTCAAACAATTTCCTAGCTGGCACCTTCCTCCTGCCCTCATCGGGCTCGATAATTTCCAAAGAGTCGTCAGGCTCACCAGCGACAACTCTCAACTTAGGAGTCGGTGCCATATTGAAAAATCACAAGTCTCAAAACCGGAAGCACTGAAAATCACAAGTACCTAACAAAACTATACAAAATCACAAGTACCAAAATTTACACGGGATATCAGAAAATCACAAGTGTCGAAACTAAAAATTCACAAGTATAAAATCACACTTTTCGAAACGGAACACGAACGGAGCACGAGCGGAGCACGAGAGAGATGTTCACTGCACGAGATCAAGCACACAACTGAACTCTCCTTGCCCGTGCAGTGGCCTTACATCGACAGGTAGGAGCGACAAGCGGATAATCCCCGACCATCCTCGTAAACAAACCAAAAGAAAGCAGGTCCAAACAAGAAAATCTCAGGTATACAAATGTACAGGGTGTATCAAATATAGGTCACTAAGATATGATTAATCAATGCTCCATTGCGGAGTCACATGGTGTGAAATAGGTTGTTTGCATCCAATATACAAATTTCTGGCATTTAGCCGTGGCGCAATCGATCTTTACAGTATCTACATTATTGTGTACAAAACAATTATAACAAGGAATACATATGTCGTCTGCTTTGGGACATCCCATCATCTCCAAATCCTTGACCATGACACCTGCTGGCGTCATGGCCATTACAAATTTACACTTCTCTAGACCTTTTACTAAAACAACACTAACATTTGCAACAATCTTTCTCACGATTGGGACCAGGTTGGCATAGGGAACAAGCCCGTCCCTCCATTCCATGCCATGCTTGTGAGCTGACAGCCACCTGTTCTCACCCTTTATGTTTCCCGGCAAATATTTCCAGTCGTATGGCGGTTGGAAATGCCACCTGAAACTGCCGGGTAAAGGGATTGGCCACTGCCAGCTCTTTCACGATCCACTCGCCATTCTTGCCTTTAAGGCATTCAACATCAACAACTATATCGTCGTCATCCTTGCCAGAAAATTCCCAAAACATAACACTACAACACTTTTCACGACGAGCGAAGAGCAAAGATGTGGCTGGTTCGGCGACTGCACAACAACTGAACGGCCCAAATGTCAACGGCGCGAGGAGCAACACTGGCATGACGGATCCAATTTCTTGTATTTGCGCAGGTCACCGAACCTTGCGAGACATCTATACACAACCAACCTATCGTTTGCTCTTCGGTCATCGGAAAAGGAATTAACAATATCAGACAATGCCTTCCCCCTGCACCTCTCGGATATATACCACAATGTGTATTGGCCACACACCTTACTCTCCGTTGCCTGCAGTTCGGTATTACTATACCCCCAATCCCCACTCGAGTTCGAAAGGACCCAAGCTTGAAATTTCGGCTGATATGGCGCCAGACCATAACTGTCAAAATATTCTGCACGTCCGTGCTTGTCAACGTACAGGGCGACCCAATGCGAACCTGGTAGATTTGACGGATCCGTGTTAACAACCATACCTGCAGGCAACGGAAAGTAAGGTGTGTGGCCAATACACATTGTGGTATATATCCGAGAGGTGCAGGGGGAAGGCATTGTCTGATATTGTTAATTCCTTTTCCGATGACCGAAGAGCAAACGATAGGTTGGTTGTGTATAGATGTCTCGCAAGGTTCGGTGACCTGCGAAAATACAAGAAATTGGATGCGTCATGCCAGTGTTGCTCCTCGCGCCGTTGACCTGGGCCGTTCAGTTGTTGTGCAGCCGCCGAACCAGCCACATCTTTGCTCTTCGATCGTCGTGAAAAGTGTAGTATTAAGTTTGTGAATTTTCTGGCAAGATGACGTATATAGTTTTTGATGTTGAATGCCTTAAAGGCAAGAATGGCGAGTGGATCGTGAAAGAGCTGGCAGTGGCCAATCCCTTTACCCGGCAGTTTCAGTCGTGGCATTTCCAACCGCCATACGACTGGAAATATTTGCCGGGAAACATAAAGGGTGAGAACAGGTGGCTGTCAGCTCACAAGCACGGCATGGAATGGAGGGACGGGCTTGTTCCCTATGCCAACCTGGTCCCAATCGTGAGAAAGATTGTTGCAAATGTTAATGTTGTTTTGGTAAAAGGTCTGGAGAAATGTAAATTTGTAATGGCCATGATGCCAGCAGTGTCATGGTCAAGATTTGAGATGATGGGATGTCCCAAAGCAGACGACATTGCTATTCCTTGTTATAATTGTTTTGTACACAATAATGCAGATAATGTAAAGATTGATTGTGCAACGGCTAAATGCCAGAAATTTGTATATTGGATGCAAACGACCTATTTTACTCCATGTGACTCCGCAATGGAGCATTGATACATCATATCTTAGTGACCTATATTTTGATATACCCTGTACATTTGTTTACCTGAGATTTTCTTGTTTGGACCGGTTTTCTTTTGTTGGGTTTGTTTACGAGGATGGTCGGGGATTATCCGTTTGCCGCGCCCACCTGTCGATGTAAGGCCACTGCACGGGCAAGGAGAGTTCAGTTGTGTGCTTGATCTCGTGCAGTGAACATCTCTCTCGTGCTCCGCTCGTGCTCCGTTCGTGTTCCGTTTCGAAAAGTGTGATTTTATACTTGTGAATTTTTAGTTTCGACACTTGTGATTTTCTGATATCCCGTGTAAATTTTGGTACTTGTGATTTTGTATAGTTTCGTTAGGTACTTGTGATTTTCAGTGCTTCCGATTTTGACACTTGTGATTTTTCAACATGGCACCGACTCCTAAGTTGAGAGTTGTCGCTGGTGAGCCTGACGACTCTTTAGAAATTATCGAGCCCGATGAGGGAAGGAGGAAGGTGCCTGTTAGGAGATTGTTTGAGCAGAAAAACTTACCCGTCAGAAAATTCTGGGATTTGGGGTCTGGGGTGACGCTTGCAGTCACATGTAAGAATTCGTCAACAGTTGAGCTCGATTTCCAACCCCATATATTGTTGTTGAAGAGGGAAGGAGATGCAGAGCCGTACGAATCGTCTTACGCAAAATCTACCGAAACTTCCGTCTCGAAATGGACTACGACGGGTACAGAATTCTTTTAGATTTTTTACCAGAGGCCAAAAAACTTTTGGATGAAAATTTTGAAGGCAAGATAGAAAAGACGAGCGAAAAGAGAGATGTGATTTTTGAATTTTCATCAGATCACATTAGAGGCCCTGGCATATACATTAATGAAATTCCACACGGATTCTACTCCTCAAAGGAGTTTTCTATCTTGGTGCAGAATGTGTCGGTGAACTCGTAAAAGATTTAAAGTTCATCGACACCCACGTCAACGTATTGATATCGGAAAAACAAACCTTTATCAATATGTTGAACGCAATAAAGATTTTTTGCGGTTCATTGAAAAGTTTGCGTTGCGGTGCGTACCGCAATTTTGGAACAACGGGGTCTGTGATGCAATTTGTGAACGAGTGGGGGTATCTCAGGGACATTTTGAAAATTTTCTTCGACGAGATGAAATCTGCCGGGCTATTTTGCGTGTTCAATCCTTACAGCCTGATGTCGGTTTGCTCTGCGGATGAAGGGCTGATTTCAAAGATGTGCGGCGAAAGAAATCGCTAGCCTTCTTCGGTCGGGACGAACCGATACACCAACAGGTGTTTGGCAAAACGTTAGGGTGAGTCGGGGCGCCCTTGCACCATTGTGTAATTAAACTCCCTCAGTCGTGGATGCACTTTTTTATTTGTATTTGAAACGTATTCCGAAATCGTCAATTCGCCGTGACCCAACATGTGGCTCTTGGCTTCGGCTGGGCTATACATTTATGTGTCCCTATCTGCATTTCCTTAGCGTGCAGCGGGGGTGCAGAGGGGGCAGGGTGTTTGCAACATGTTCGGGCTTGCCCGTTCATGTTTTGGAACGCTTGCGCTGCGTTTGCGGTTCCAGCTTCGGCAGGAACGTTTCCGGCCCATCGTTAATGCCAGGGGGCATGCGGTGGGCGGCCAGAGGCCATATTTGTGAAGCATGTGGTCACCTTCAATGTACCCCTCCCCAACGGATACGTGGATATTTTTGATATTTTGATGTGCATCTCACGACTCCCTAGACTATTTAGTCCTCCCCCACATGGTGGTTGCAATGGGTTGCCTCGAGGAGCCTGATACCGATGGACCGGCCGGAGAATAATTTGGGAGTAGGCCCAAAGTCCAAGGGGTTTTCCGGCATCTTGGTTGTTTTGTATTGTTCATGTTGGAATTGTCCTGGCAGATGAATGGTGCTAGTTGATCAAGAGTTATGAAGAAATACGTGAAGGGAATGTGTAGACTGGATTTATGAAGTTTGGGTTGAGATACGCTGATGATGATGAAATACAGTGTTGATGAAAAAAGATTCCGTTGTTCCAACCATTTTTGAAGATTTTGTTTTTTATTTTGTGATTGCATTTTACTTTGTAGATATGGGGAGAGTGGTAAAATGTGTACAGATTTTCTTTTTCATTTTCTTTCAAATAACAAAAAAATAAAAGCAAATAAAAAATTAAAAAACAAAAACACAAAAAAAATTAATAAAATGCAAAAACAAAATAAAAAATAAAATAACCCGGCCGTGTGCAAAACCCTCCGGTGACGAAACCTCCGAATGCTGGAAGGTAGTCTACCCTGGTGGCCGGGGAATGCGGGCCTAGCAACCCGTAGCCAGTATTGCACAACCCCGCTCTTCTCCGGTGGCAGGAGAGGGGCAGGGTATTGGACATTTTTAGAACATACGAAGTTAGGTTTGGGATGAGGTGAGGCAGGGTTTGTCAGTCGAGAGGATTTGGTCTGGATGAGTTGAAATAGATACGGTCAGTGAGTGGTTAGGGCAATGGATAGGTTAGGTTAGGTTAGGGAGAGAGTTAAAGGTTCCAACGGTGTCTCATCCACGTTCATGGGATGACGTCATTGCCCCTGATGCAGAGGCAACACACTGACTCATGGTTGACGCATCGGTGATTCATCGATGACGTCATCGATGACTCACTGTGACGTCACTAAATCCCTTTTGATTGACGGTTGCTTGGAGCGCTTTTAACTCTCTTATGTGTAACAGTAATTTTAACGCAAATGGAATGGAAATCATCATCTCCATTCCCCTGTTATTACAGGTTTTTTGTACTTATACTCTATACTCTACCCTGCCTAGCCATGGCTGTAGGTATTTTCAGGGGGATGTACACCCACAGAGGCAATACGGACTCCAATGATCGAATATAGGTACTTGATTGAAGGTAATCATTATTGTTTTCTGTAACTGTACGAACCATCTGTTTACTAATATGGCGCGAATTTTAATCGCGGATACGTGGTGTTCGCGGTTTATATCCATCGCAACAGGTTCCCAAATCTGCGGATACGTCATTAACCACAAGACATCTAACCAAACCCCTTTCTTTCTGCAAATGCACATGGGGTAAGTCACGTACAGGTCGTACAGGTTCGTACAGGTCGATTATTATTGAAAATTGAGCCTATAAGACTATACGTTAAAATCCTAATCTTACGCTGCATCCTCTATTGCCACAAACTCGGAACTTAAGAGATGAAAAATCCTGCGAAATGGAAAAAAGTGGACGCAGGACAGGGTGTTTCGCAAAGCAGTCGTCTGCCCCTGCAGAACTCATCTCCGGCTCAATTAGTGATTTAATGAATGAATTTGTGTTGCGAAAAATTCATTTCTATGCACAACACTAATTCCTTTTCCACTGTTACGAAAGATACATCCGTATGTTAAATTGGCTACCCAATCAAGCGAAATGTCGCAGTGGAAATGGGTAACAATGGCCGTTTGACTCAAGTTTTCCATTTTGGGGACACGTGGTTGATTCTGCAGCACTCATCTCCAAAATTGAATTTTGGAAAGCCTGGATCTTGTAATGCGAACATCAGCGAACGCAAAAGAATATTTCCGTAAATAAAGCGATAAATTCTTAGGAAATTGCCCGTTCAATGGTTATCCTGCGTCTCCTAATTTGCCTTTTCTTTGCGGCTTTCGGTGCGACGCAATTTTAAAGAATTATTGGTTTTTACTGCCGCCATTGTATGGCCGCCTTCATGCGAAATTCTCGGATTTTGAAAACCCAAGTTGAGAATTTTTCTGAAGTGAGGCATAATTTTCAGCAGACAATCCAGATTTCCATTTTTAAGTCTTCGAAATTATCGCCTCAGCACGGTTCAAATCCCAAGCATCAATAAAATTTACATCATCGGTGTAGAATTGGGGTAGTCCCATAAAAGCTCGTAGGTACTCAGTGCAATGGATCCCTGCACTTTTCAAGGATAAACCAATTAGGCTACTGCTCCGAGATTCCATTATTGTGGATAATCTTGCCTCTGTTACCATACGTAGGTTCCTGATATGTTGCGAAATACAACTTATTGAAAATAAAAAAAAAAAAACAGGGATTGCAAAATGTGTGCCCTTTAAGCGAATTTGCCGTTCTAGCAATTCCACGGACATTTCTCTGGTTGTTTGTAGAACTTTTCAGAACAGGTATAAACAGCTTTGCAGGTGCTTTTCCATCGGCCGAATGTCACAGCCAAACGTAAGCGAGCTCGTCTTACAAAATTACATATGGCAATTCGATTTGTTCGGCCTGTCAAGAATGTGCATGGACGCATATTTTTTTCCCAATCCACTTCCGCAAGCGCGTCTCGATTGGCTGTTGGGAATTCCAGACAATTTCAACATTTTATTTTAGAAACCTATCCTAACCGAACCTAACCTGGCCTAACCTTACCAAACCCAACCTAACCTAACACTATTGTGACCTGAGAAAGAGTTGCGAAGCGGTGGCAAACATGCCAAATGGAAATAAGCGGTGGCAATGCAAAAATGCCAAAATTGATGACGTCACAATTTGAGACGACGGGATTGGCTGTTGCGACCTCCTTGTCCGCGGAAGTGGATTGGAAAAAAAGACATGCTGCATGGACTAGCTTGATTCGCTGCAGTTACATTCATCCCTTTGGCTACATAGCTTCTTCCATAAACATTAAGGCTCTGGTGCAGACTAACTCCCATCCCTCCAGTTCCATCAGCAAATGTGTCCGGACACTTAATTTAACAAATGGTGCTGGAGGGGTGGGATTCATGTTGGATGGTGTTGGAGGGATAGGAGAAGTCTGTTACCATCTACTGAGGCATTTACGGATGGTAACAGACTTCTCCTATCCCTCCAACACCATCCGTTAAAGTGTCCGTGCACACCAACCCCACTTCTCCAATACCATCCCTGAAAGTATCGTCTATCCCCAACCCCTCCAGTACCATCCGTAGAAGTGTATCCGAAAGACTAACCCCCATCCCTCCAGCACTATCCTTAAAGTGACCGAACAGACTATAACACCCGCCCTCCAACACCATCCATAAAAGTGGCCGTGCAGACTGTCCATAGCACCATCCGTGAAAGCGCCCGTACAGACTGACCTCTCCAGGGGTCCTTCTAAAATGCGGAATTCGCGGAATATGCGAACTGAGGCTGCAGTGCGAATCTAAACCCCCAAACTTCCAAACCAAGCTGCTCTAATCTGATCTAACCCAACCTAACCTGACCTAACCCTATCAAACCTAACCTAACCTAACCTAACTTGCAATTCCGCGAAATTCGCTTGTTTTGCGAACCGCCATATCTCCCATTGGTCCGCGTCCGCATTTTAGTTTGTCCCCCTCTCCAGCACCCATCATCCGTAAGAGTATCCTCAGTTGATTGGAGGATTCACTTGCTCTTCCGGTTTTCAGATGACAATCCGGGTGGACAAACTCTTAAGTTGCACTTTATCGTGTTCCGAATTGATCCGCTGAACAAGAAGTGCTACTTTAATGGTCAAGTTCAGAATCCTCAGCCTCAGCCCATGATCGGACACTTAAATCACTCCATGTAACTGCGGCATTTGATCGCGAGAAGTGTCTGTTGTGGCTCAAAAGGGTGTTGCTTTTACTTTGAGACTGTCAGAAATTGCAGCTCTCCATTGACCAGCAACATTACCGTCAATGCAACTGGCTCACCGCATAGTTTGTTGTGGTTCTTTGGATCATGTGTTGGGGACATAATTTAAATGAAGATGTCAACCGTGGGCTTGTTTCAAATTTATTAAATTTATAATAATTGCTATATCTGAAGATTATTTTCCATCGTTATTCGATGAAGAATTATGACTTACTTGGTGCAGTTATTGCGATGCTCTGCCCCTTACAGGAACTTATGCACACAGGGTATGTCACAAATATGTTGCATTACAAACAATCTGGAGTAAAATATCATTGTCGTTTCGGAGCAAACACTTAAGTTTTAGCGTCTGATATTCTCGAAGGGTTAAGTTATCGTTTGACTGCCTTTCAATGGATACCGCTCCTCAGACAAATGTGTGCTGAAATTGTCGAAGGAAAGGTCACAGACCTTGAAGCACTCTTCGAAAATGACAGCTGAAAATGACAGAGAATGACAGAAAAATGACACGAAGAACAACACATGAATTTACGTGTGGCACTTAGAATGAAAAGTGGTGAGCCCCTAACAAACATGGTTATGCAATTATGCAATTGACAGGTATAAGAATACAAGACAAGCAATTGCAACAAAGTATCCATACATAAGAAACACAAGACAAGCAATTGCAACAAAGTATCCAGACACAAAGATTTTCAACAAGTTAATAGGCCCATAATGGAAAAAAAGAGCAGCGAGTTTTAGTGACAAGCAAAAGTGCAAAGATTCGTTGAAACGCATTCATATCTTCCCAGACCCCTTTTTCAACCAGCCGAAACTGGACGAGCGTTGGTCGGTTACGTTCAGTGTCGCGCTGGGGTTGGGAAAAACCCGGTCCGGAAAGTCCAGGTAAAACACCCTTCCAGCCCCGCTGATAGAAGCTGCAGTGCAACGAATTCGCGAAGAAATCGGAAGAGGATCTTCAAGGAATCTTCCACTGGAATCTAAGCGAGTGAGATCCACCTCAAAGACCTTGTCTGCCGCCAGCAGGCAAGATTGTTTCACAAACCGCATGAAAAGGATGTAGACGCGGCATCGGCACCCTAGGTTTTCCTATGGAAGCTAGCTACCCTGGCTACCCAGCTACCCCTACCCTAGCTTGGATACCCTAGCTTCCGATGGAAACCACAAAACATGTGAAGAGGACCAAGGGCAAGGCGTACAACTCCACAGAATTTTGAGACAAAAAGTACAGGTGCAGGAAAAGAAGCCCGTGTTGGAAAAAAATTAATTCAAAATCCGAGATCCGCGTTGATTTACGAGCCGGTTGCCACCTGGGCTGACAAATCCCGACCTGTGTGCTGATCTCTCTCTCTCTCTCTCGAAGCGATCGAATGCGCCCGAATGCGATCGAATGCGCCCGAATGGCCGGCCAATCCGGTTGCGCGAACGCGAGTTTTGTTGTCCCCGCAACCTCAGCCGCAACCCGAGCGCCGCGCGCTGAACGCTGTCAATTTAGACGTCCTGCGCTTAATTTGGGTGCGGGTTTTATTGCTGATTTAGTCGTTGTTATGGAAACATCGGACGTTTTTCGTTGAACGATCGCGATAAACATGGCGACCAAATTAAAAAACGAAAAGGTGATCCCGGTGGGAGGGTGAGTGGGCAGGGGGCGTGTTCCCGTCACCCGGCCGTTTGCTTATATGAAAAGTAGCCCTGTCCCCTCGATCGCAATTATGAAACAGGCGTTTGACTTGTTTGGATAAGCTCGCAAGCAACGACTCTAATTTATAGCCAGGACCTAAATTTATAGATCGCCAAAAAGCATTCGACAAATTTCTTCCCAATCCTACGCACTTTTTCAGATTGGGCTTATCTTCATCTGATGCACGGCGTTGTGATTTTGACAACAATTTCGCTTGATGTAGAAGTCAAAAGTTGCGTCTCTATCTGCGCAAATTGCCTCGTCTTGCTTGCGTTTTTGCGCAGATTACGGTTTGCGTTCCTAATTTACGGCTTTATCAAAAGGGCAGAGGCTGTGAGTTGTCTTTGTTGCGATAATCTGAGCACGCCAATAAATATTTGCACAAAAGAAACCTGAACTTTTTCGAATTTATCCATCAGCTTCATAGAATTTCACTTAATTTGGCTAGCTCATTTTTTTTCTGCGAGAAATTTGCAGTCTGTAAGCAAAGAGTATAAAAAAATAAATATTTTTGTTCCCACCATTTATCGTAAAAAACGAAATTGTGATTTTTGTGTGTCTCTCCTTCAGCAGCCACGGTGATTTTCAATTGAAATTTATGCGCGATAGAAATGAAAGTTTTTGCACTGCGCCGCCGACGCATCCATGCAGAAACTTTTTGCTGTATACCACAATAATTGCTATATTTTACAATCTTTAGTTCATAAAAAAACAACATCACAACCTCGGATTTACGTTGTTAATCACCTCACGGAATCCTCAGGTTTACGCCAATCCGCGGGTTACGTGGGGTGATCAACTACGAATTAACGCCAAACCGAGGTTGCGAACTCAATTTTTGCGATTGAAGTATATAGGGCTTGGTGGGTGCCATATAAGGTTGAAAACCATTTTGAAAACCACATTGAAAACAATTTTGAAAACCACTTTGAAAACCATTTTAAAAACCATTTTGAAAAAATTGGAAAGCATTTTGAAAAAAAAAAATTGAAAAAGGAGTCATTTGATTCCTTGAATTCACCATCGCATTTCAGCGTTACTGAAACTTCTTTAAGCGAGATCCTTATTTCCGCAAAGGGTTGCAGGTACATTTTCAATCTTATCCTTCGGCGGAGAGATCATGACGGGGGTATAACGCTAACTCCGAGCTGCGAGGTAAATTTTTGCCATCTGCTCCAATGGAAAAAATTTACCTCGCAGCTCGGAGTTAGCGTTACCCCCGTCATGATCTCTCCGCCGCTTGCCATTCAGCCAAAGCGAAACTGGTTTCGTGTGCGGTCCCAACTCTCTCTGCCGATTATTATAAAAAATTATGTCCCAGCCAGTTATCGAACCGAGACTGACGGGTTCGCAGGAAAGCGGAAAGCGATGTTGCCACTTGAGATATCCGCAGGCTTCATCATTTTTAAGCATATTAAGCCCTTATTTATGCAAACTTTTAACTGATGTCTTCACCAGTTTGTGAATAAACTTTCAAGGTGCCATGCCCCCAGATTGGAGGGCGCTCTCCACCCCAAACCACTGGATCTATGAGATTCAATGATATTTTCTCCAGTCTTCAGGGATCTTCTTCTCTGCGTATAGTCCTACACTCTAAACACGAAGTTCAGTTTGGAACACTATATTTTAACATGGGCTTGGATAGGAAGTGTTCTTTTAAGAACACTTGGTCTGTTATTGGAACACACTGAGTGTTCCATTGGAACACTTTAAGTGTTCCAATGGAACACTTAAGGTGTTCCAAATCGCTCATGTGTTCCAAATCTGTGACAGGAATGTCACAGATTCCTGTCACAGATTTGGATTTGGTGTTCCATATGTTCTCAAAAGAACACCTCCTTTGTCTGAGCCCATGTTAAAACATAGTGTTCCAAACTGCACCTCGTGTTTAGAGTGTAGGACTATACGCAGAGAAGAAGATCCCTGAAGACTGGAGAAAAATATCATTGAATCTCATAGATCCAGTGTTTGGGGTGGAGAGCGCCCTCCAATCTGGGGGCATGGCACCTTGAAAGTTTATTCACAAACTGGTGAGACATCAGTTAAAAGTTTGGCATAAAAGGGCTTATATGACTAAAAATGATGAAGCCTGCGGATATCTCAAGTGGCAACATCGCTTTCCGCTTTCTGCGAACCCGTCAGTCTCGGTTCGATAACTGGCTGGGACACATAATTTTTATAATAATCGGCAGAGAGAGTTGGGCCGCACACGAAACCAGTTTCGCTTTGGCTGAATGGCAAGCGGCGGAGAGATCATGACGGGGGTAACGCTAACTCCGAGCTGCGACTTGCGAGGTAAATTTTTTCAATTGGAGCAGATCGCAAAAATTTACCTCGCAGCTCGGAGTTAGCGTTTTCCCCCGTCATGATCTCTCCGCCGAAGGATAAGATTGAAAATGTACCTGCAACCCTTGCGGAAAATAAGGATCTCGCTTAAAGAAGTTTCAGTAACGCTGAAATGCGATGGTGAATTCAAGGAATCAAATGACTCCTTTTTCAATTTTTTTTTTCAAAATGCTTTCCAATTTCAAAATGGTTTTAAAATGGTTTCAAAGTGGTTTTCAAAATTGTTTCAATGTGGTTTTCAAAATGGTTTTCAACCTTATATGGCACCCACCAAGCCCTATATACTTCAATCGCAAAAATTGAGTTCGCAACCTCGGTTTGGCGTTAATCGTAGTTGATCACCCACGTAACCCGCGGATTGGCGTAAACCTGAGGATTCCGTGAGGTGATTAACAACGTAAATCCGAGGTTGTGAGTTGTTTTTTTATGAACTAAAGATTGTAAAATATAGCAATTAGTGGTATACAGCAAAAGTTTCTGCGCATGGATGCGTCGGCGGCGCAGTGCAAAAACTTCATTTCTATCGCGCATAAATTTCAATTGAAATCACCGTGGTTGCTGAAGGAGAGACACACAAACATCACAATTCGTTTTTTACGATAAATGGTGGGAACAAAAATATTATTTTTTATACTCTTTGCTACAGACTGCCAAATTTCTCGCAGAAAAAAAATGAGCTAGCCAAATTAAGTGAAATCTATGAAGCTGATGGATTAATTTCGAAAAAGTTCAGGTTTTTTGTGCAAATATTTTGGCTGCTCAGATTATCGCACACAAAGACAACTCACAGCCTCTGCCCTTTTGATAAAGCCGTATTAAATTATGCTACGCAAACCGTAATCTCGCAAAAACGCAAGCAAGACGAGGCAATTTGGCAGATAGAGACGCAACTTTGACTTCTACATCAAGCGAAATTGTTGTCAAAATCACAACGCCGTGCGCATCAGATGAAGATAAGCCCAATCTGAAAAAAAGTGCGTAGGATTGGGAAGAAGAAATTTGTCGAATGCTTTTTGGCGATCTATAAATTTTAGGTCCTGGCTATAAATTAGGTCGTGCTGCGAGCTATATATAGATCGGCTTAGTCACAAACGCCTGTTTCATAATTGCGATCGAGGGGACAGGGCTACTTTTCATATAAGCAAACGCCGGGGACGGGAACACGCCCCCTGCCCACTCACCCTCCCCCGGGATCACCTTTTCGTTTTTTAATTTGGTCGCCATGTTTATCGCGATCGTTCAACGAAAAACGTCCGATGTTTCCATAACAACGACTAAATCAGCAATAAAACCCGCACCCAAATTAAGCGCAGGACGTCTAAATTGACAGCGTTCAGCGCGCGGCGCTTGGGTTGTGGCTGAAGTTGCGGAGACAACAAAACTCGCGTTCGCGCAACCGGATTGGCCGGCCATTCGGGCGCATTCGATCGCGTTCGGGCGCATTCGGGCGCATTCGATCGCTTCGAGAGAGAGAAGAACAGCACAGGTCGGGATTTGTCAGCCCAGGTGGCAACCGGCTCGTAAATCAACGCGGATCTCGGATTTTGAATTAATTTTTCCAACACGGGCTTCTTTTCCTGCACCTGCTGTACTTTTGTCTCAAAATTCTGTGGAGTTGTACGCCTTGCCTTGGTCCTCTTCACATGTTTTTGTGGTTTCCATCGGAAGCTAGGGTATCAAGCTAGGGAGGGGTAGCTGGGTAGCAGCAGGTAGCTAGCTTCCATAGGAAAACCTAGGGTGCGATGCCGCGTCTACATCCTTTTATGCGGTTTGTGAAACTTAATCTGCCTGCGGGCGGCAGACAAGGTTTTGAGGTGGATCTCACTCGATTAGATTCCAGTGGAAGATTCCTTGAAGATCCTCTTTCAGATTTCTTCGCGAATTCGTTGCACTGCAGCTTCTATCAGCGGGGCTGGAAGGGTGTTTTACCTGGACTTTCCGGACCGGGTTTTTCCCACCCCAGCGCGACACTGAACGTAACGACCAACGCTCGTCCAGTTTCGGCTGGTGAAAAAGGGGTCTGGGAAGATATGAATGCGTTTCAACGAATCTTTGCACTTTTGCTTGTCACTAAAACTCGCTGCTTCTTTTTCCATTATGGGCCTATTAACTGTTGAAAATCTTTGAGATATTACACCCCAGTCAACATGGTTTCAGGAAAAAGCATTCTTGTGTTACCCAACTTATTGAATTTACTTATGATATTGGATGTGCATTTGAAGCAAAGGAAGAACTGCATGAATTTTTGTTGATTTTAAAAAAGCATTTGATTTGATCCCTCATAATTTACTCCTTCACAAACTAAATCTGCTTGAATTCCCTGCACCACTTGTTGCCCTAATTGAGTGTTTCTTGTCTGGAAGGTTTTCCAGGTCTCTGTCGAGGGCCAGAACTCTGGTTGGCGACCTGTCACCTGCGGAGTCCCCCAGGGTAGTGGCTTGGGTCCACTTCTCTTCATCATTTAGAAATGACCTTCCATCCTTGCTCACATGCAATGCAAGGCTTTTTGCGGATGATTTAGTTTTGTATGGGCCGCCGTTTGGTACATTTCTGCAGGATAATCTGGACGCAATCAGTTCCTGGGCCAAAATTTGGGGTTTAGTCATCAATGTTTCAAAGTGCAACTGGATGGCATTCAAGAGAAGCTCAAAGTTTTCTCCTTCAACTCGCTACAATCTCGGTGAAAATCCCATAGTCAAGGTTACTGAATTCAAGTATCTGGGAGTTTATCTTTCTTCCGATTAATCATGGGATGCACACATTAATTATACCATTACAAAGGCTAGAAAAGTTCTCGGCATTCTAATCCGAAATATCAATTCTGCCTCATCTAGGGCTAAGCTGAAAGCCTACATGTCCTTGGTTTTACCTATCCTTGAGTATGCCTGTGAGGTCTGGGATCCCTTTCTTGTGTCTCATTCTAATGCTCTCGAGCGTCTGCAGCGCTCAGCCCTGCGCTTTATTTGTGCTGACTACAGAAGAACCTCGTCTGTTTCGGCAATGCTCAAACACTGGGAGCTTAGCACGCTATCTGAGAGGCGTAGGTGTCGCCGATTGAAATTTTTACAAACTATATTGCAAGGTGGGGTGTGCACTAAATTACCTCCTTCATTTAGAGTGAGGCCTGTTCCTCGTCGAACTGACCACGGATACCATATTGAACGGCCAATTGTCAAATTCAATAAGCATTTCAACAGCTTTTTCTTTCGCACAGTCAGGGAATGGAATGCCCTTTTGCCTTCGTCATCCTTCCTCCAATCATTGCCTCCCATCAACTAAATCTGGATCGATAAAAATTGTGAGTGCAGTCCGGCCTCATTGACTCCCTATTTTGCCTGTTTGGCCATACTTACGGTGTGTTGTTTTTTTTTTTTTTTTTTTTTTATTTTATTTATTGGTTTTGTTGGTGTTTACTGCTTGACGTTCAACTTGATTGTTGATATTTATGAAATAATAAAATAATAAAATAATAAAATAATAAAATAATAAAATAATAAAATAATAAAATAATAAATAATAATAATAATAATAATAATAATAATAAATAATAATAAAAATTTAATAATAAAATAATAAAATAATAAAATAATAAAATAATAATAATAAAAAAAATAATAATAAAATAATAATAATAATAATAATAATAAAAAAATAAATTGAACGCAGACACCATGCCAACAACAAAGCCGCAGACAGAGACAGCACGCAAGCAGGTTGTCCTGATAAAGCTGATTGGATGGCTCGCCAAGATCCGGTCCACGTCCACGTTTGATTATTCAATGGATTTATGCGGCTGGATATGGGTATCGTATCGCATACGCTCGGAGTTTATTTATCCATTCAATTTTCCATTTTCAGTTATGTATTCAAAGATGCGTCTGGTCTTATAAACAGGTGTCACTTTGGAGAAGGACACATGCGATCGAGCAACTGCATAGGGACTCATTTAGGACTACGCTATAAGAAGAAGATCCCGGAAGGCTGGTGAAAATATCATTGAATCTCTTAGATCCCATGGTTGGCTGTGAAGAGCGCTCCAATCTATGGGCATGGCGCATTGGCATTCTATTCATAAACTGGTGATGGCATCAGTTGAAAGTTTGCATGAAATAAAGGCAAGATCTCGTGGTTGAGCTCCCTCGCTTAGATTTCAGTTGGGGTGACTCTTTGAAGATCCTTTTCTGATTACTTCGCGAATTCTTTGCACCGCCGCTTCCACAGGATCCTTCCGGACCGGTTCAACAATTCTTTAAAAGAGCATGTGCAGACATAAGGGCTCGCCACTTTTCATTCCAAAGTTCCACATGTATAAATTCATGTGCGTTCTTCCTGTCATTTTCTGTTATTTTCTGTCATTTTCAACTGTTATTGTCTGTCATTTTCAACTCTCATTTTATCAGATTCCTTCAAGGTCTGTGACCTTTATTTAGATGCAATTTCATCACACTTCTGAGGAGCGCCATGTAAAGAAGGATCTCAAACGATATCTTACTCTTTCGAGAATATCTGCCGGCGCAAAAAACTAGTGTTTGCTCCAAAACATTGCTATTTTACTCCAGATTGTTTGTAATGCAACATATTTGTGACATACCCTGTGTGCATAAGTTCCTGTAAGGGGCAGAGCATCGCATCGCAATAACTGCACCAAGCAGGTCATAATTCTTCATCGAATAACGATGGAAAATAAGCTTCAGATAGCAATTATTATAAATAAATTTGAAACAAGCCCACGGTTGACATCTTCATTTAAATTATGTCCCCAGCACATGATCCAAAGAACCACAACAAACTTTACGGTGATCCAGTTTCACTGACGAAAATGTCGCTGGTCAATCGTGAGCTGCATTTTCTGCAGTCTCAATGTAAAAGCAACACCTTTTTGAGCCACAGCAGACACTACTCGCGATCAAAATGCCGCAGCTAACATGGAGTGATTTAGGTGTCCGATCATGGGCTGAGGATTCTGAACTTGACCATTAAATTAGCACTTCTTGTTCAGCGGATCAATTCGGAACACGATAAAGTGCAACTTAAGAGTTTGTCCACCCGGATTGTCATTTGATAACCGGAAGAGCAAGTGAATCCCCCAATCAACTGAGGATACTTTTACGGGTGGTGCTGGAGAGGTAGGGGTCAGTCTGTCCGGGCGCTTTCACGGATGGTGCTGGATAGTCTGAACGGGCGCTTTCACGGATGGTGCTCGATAGTCTGTATGAGCGCTTTCATCGGATGGTGCTGGATAGCCTGTACGGACACTTTTTTGGATGGTGTTGGGGAGTGGATGTTAGTCTGTACGGACACTTTTTTGTATGGTGTTGGGGAGTGGATGTTCGTCTGAAAGGGCACTTTTACGGATGGTACTGGAAGGGCGGGGTTGGACTATACAGACACTTTGAGGGATGGAGCAGCAGAAGTGAGGTTAGTCATGCACAGACACTTTAACGGATGGTGTTGGAGGGATGGGGGAAGTCTGTTACCATCCGTAAATATCTCGGTAGACACGAATCCCACCCCTACAGCCCCATTTTTGTAAAATGTCCGAGAAACTTTTATGAACGGTGCAGCCGGAGGGGTGGGCTTTGAATCTACGAGCACATTTGCGGATGGAGCTGGAGGTTAGTCTGCACCACAACCTTAATGTTGATGGAAGAGCCTGGAGCCAATAGGATGCATCTAACTGCAGGGAATTGAGCTTGCACATTCAGATTCTTGCCAGACCGAACAAATCGAGTGGCCAAATTTTTGAAAAAAAAAAATTAGAATATTTTTTGAAAAAAAAAAATCGAAAAAAAAATTGCCAAAAAATTGTTGGGCAGTAACATGCAGGAATGACATTTGTGGCTTGTGGATGAAGTCGCCGTTCATTGCCGAAAGCTGTACCCATAGCTGTGAAATGTCTGCGACTTCAGAAGTCCCTACTGGTAGCAACTTGATCTTCGACATCCGCAACCTCTATTTCTTTAATGCCAATTCCCGAATTTCACTGACCTACCAAAAGCCTTCGATATAATTTACCACAATTTGACGATCACCATCATTTGCACCAATTTCAAGAAAATAACTTATCCGTTCATTCATTCTCAGTTATTTAGAATATTTACTGTGGCTTGCATCACTTGGACCTGTAATTCCAGGTGGAGGCGGTGTTCGCGGTTTGAGAACAGCCACCAAAGAAACATTTCCTGCATGTATTTGCAAACTTTCGGAAATCCTTCAGTTTCTACTCCTCCCCAGGATTTTTTCTATGGATATGTACAGCAGAAAGAGAATAAATAACAGCCCTCGCATTTGAACGGGGTATTCTTAAAATTCAAGTAGGCCTATTATTCTCTGATTTTCCAAATACAAAATGTAAAAAATGTATAAAAATAAATCTGTCAGATGCCAATTTGGAACTTTTACGAGTATTTTTGTCTCAATTTAAACGGAGGCAAAAGCATAGGGAACAGATATGAATGATGGGAACGAACAAACAAGGAGATATCTGTGGAATTGTTGGAACGGTAAATTCGTTTTTTGGGCACACATTTTGCAATCCCTGTTTTTTTTTTCAAAATTCAACGAGTTGTATTTCGCGACATAGGAACCTAGAAAAAGTAGGTAATATCCACAATAATGGAATCTCGGAGCAGTAGCCTAATTGGTTTATCCTCGAAAAGAAGGAATCCACTGAGTACCTACGAGCTTTCACGGAACTACCCCAATTCTACATTCACCCGATGTAAATTTTATTGATGCTTGGGATTTGAACCGTGTATTATAGAGGCGATAATTTCGAAGACTTAAATGGAAATCTGAATTGTCTGCTGAAATTAAACCCCGCACTTTCAAAAAAATCTCAACTTGAGTTCTCAAATTCCGAGAATTTCGCATGAAGGCGGCCACAATGGCGGCAAGTAATAACCAATAATTCTTTAAAATTGCGTCGCACCGAAAGCCGCAAAAGAAGAGGCAAATTAGGAGACGGAGGAAAACCATTGAATGGGTAATTTCGTAAAAATTTATTGCTTTATTTACGGAAATATTCTTTTTTGTGCTTGCTGATGTTCGCATTACAAGATACAAGCTTTCCAAAATTCAATTTTAGAGATGAGTGGTAAAATCAACCATGTGTTCCCAAAATGGAAAATTTGAGTCTGGCGGTGAATACCCATTTCCACTAGCACCCAGCCTTGATTCAGTAGCCAATTTTAACAGGCGGATGCATCTTTCGCAACAGTGGAAACGGAATAAGGGTTGTGCATAGAAATGAATTTTTCGCAACCAAAATATTCCATTGTGTTAGTTATTGAGTCGGATATGAGTTCAGCAAGGGTAATGCTCTTTGCGGACACCCTGTCCTGCGTCCGGTTTTTTCCATTTCGCCGGATTTTTCTATCCCTTGAAATTGGAGTTAGAGGCAATGGAGGATGAAGCCGTCTGTTTGGGATTTTGACACGATGGTCTTGGGCTCACTTTTCGATAATTATTCGACCATTCCGTGAATGTTTTGACCTATTTGTATTGGCAGAAAGGGGTTTGTTGCGCATGTCTTGTGGGTTGACGTATCCGCTCGATTTTGCAGGATCCCGTTGAGATGGTTACAGATACCACGTATCCGAAATAAAATTCGCGCCAGAAAGTTTACAGATGGTTTACAGATGGTTTACAGAAAGTTTGCAGCCCAAAAGTCTTTGAATTGAATTGAAGTTGTATATTTTAGGAGTCACCTCCTTTCAATATTTACAACACAAAGATAGTGAAGAAAGATGCAGCAAATAAACAATCACAAAAGAGAAGAACACATTTGCGACCAGGACAAAAGCGTTGTTATCTCCGAACATAGGCGACAGGTCGTCGCCATGTCTTTGGCCATAGGAAAAAAATGTAAATTTGCTGTTTTTATCATATTTTGTGATCTGAAACTTTTTTTTACTCAAACCGGCGGATGGCAAGACCTTAATCGGAAATTTTAACATCGAACGAAGTGGAAGAAATCAGTGGTGGGTGCTAGAAAAAGTCACAAATCACGAAATATGATAAAAACAGCGAGGTTAATTTTTTGATACAGCCAAAGACTTTGGGTATCCCTGAATATGCGCATGTTGTCCGATTAAGTCTTCACATCCGGGATCAGAGCAAGAAACAGTTTCAGGTCACAGAATTTGACAAAAACAGCAAATTTCCATTTTTCCTATGGCCAAGGACTTTTCGGCCAGCCTGTACATTGGATCAAGGCAGTCATAATTGTTTTTGTGGCTGTACAGCCCCCTGAGAGAATGCCTGCAGCCTTGGCCAGGCACGGCACATCCACGATACCAGACATGGGCATTCTGGTCGTTGGTGATCTTGGTTGAACCACATCAAGTATTGCGACTTTCGCAAAAATTGTGAATTTTGCAGAAATTGAGAATTTCGAGTGGAGGTCGCTGATTACCTATGAATGGGCGTTGCCGTCGTTGATTATCTGAACCTAATCTAACCTGAACTTACCTATAATAACCAAACCCATGCTAACCGGATTTCCGAAAGCGTCTCCGACATGGACGCAAATCACATCCCAAATTGGCATGTTCAGGTTAGGTTATGTTCAGGTTAGGTTAGGTTAGGTTAGGTTAGGTTCAGGTAATCAACAACATCAACTCCCATTCAGGTAATCAACGACGTCAACTCGAAATTCGCAATTTCTGCAAAAGTCGCAATTTTTGCGAAAGTCGCAATGCTTGAGGTGGTTCAACCAAGATCACCAACGACCAGAAGTACAATCGCAGACACAAGACTGACTCCCATGATCCAATGTGGGTGCTTGTGTTTCGGGAGTCAATATTGTTTCTGTCACTGTGCGCATTCGTACACCTCAGGGCATGCTTGTCATTCGCGAGAGGATCAGATCTCAAACCATCGTAATTATTTGGTAATTATTGTATTTTCAATTTTTTCGATTTTTTTCGATTCAATATTTTTTTTTCTTTCGTGTTTCGTTTTTTATGTCCGCAATTTCATTGTTTTAGCGGTTTTCTGGGTGGTACAACTTCAATTCCCAGAGCAGCGATTTTCTTTTCGCAGTTTAAAAAGAGCTTGTGGCGACGTCGTATAGCACTTCAGAAAGATATATGTTGAAAAACAGCATTATATTTACGTTGAAAAACATTAAGTATCAAATTTCATTGATAAAGCATTTTACAAAGTTGCGTTGAAACATTTTTCAGTTATGTTGAAAACAATATGAAAGTTATGTTGGAAGAAGTATCCAATAAAAGTATGTTGAAAAAAGTTTCTATTCAAAGTTTTGTTGAAAAAGCAATAAAAGTCCGTTGAAGAAATGAAATCTTTTGAACTTATATTGAAGAACGTAAAAAGTTATTTGGAGAATAAACGTTATCTTAACAAAAATGCACAAAATAAAGTTTTGCTTAAAAAAATATTTAGGATGAATTTGTGTTCTAACGGACGGCACAATCATCTGGAATATCTGCCGAGACGTTAAGGGTGTTTAAGCAACCTCAAAGGAATGGGATGTGAACTTCCTCAAATCGTGCATGGAGGCACACAGTAATCTATGGCATTTAAATCAAACCCCTTGTACTCCGCTGAACAATGGACCAGTGTGTTGTGGCGGACTGGCGGCATAACCTTCTTGTGTGAGGCTTGAACCGTCCTTCGCAACGCGTCGATGAGATTCGGTCATGTTGTCATGGCAACCACAATCGTAAAAACAAAAATAGGATTGGCAAATCAAAAGGGCAGATCGCGGGATGAAACGAAACTGGTGGCGCCTGGATAACCATGGGTATACCATAACGTATTGCAACGTCACGATCTGGGTGCTTTGAGCCGTGTGCTCTTTCAGCCTCCAACGGGAAGAGGTCGCAGACGACAGAGCGATGCTCTTTGATAGTATATCCCATCAGCGCAGAGAGGCGCTCGGTCCAGTCTCTTGGACTGCAACCACGGAGGAACACCTCCGGTCGAGGGGCTCTCGGGCTTCCTCTGGCCATATATTATTGGTGCCTATAGGTACTTCAAACCAAGTGCACCCAGCACACATGGACAAGATCACTCAGGATAAAGGTAAGTGGTTTTCCATAGGCCCCCACCCGGAGTAGGTTGACTCATAGGTCCTGGGGTGTTTCCCAATCTTGATGACGCATGGAGCGGTGGAGGGAGGGCGCGGAAGGGTCCAGGGGGTCAGTGTGTCCCCGAAATTTTCCAGGCCATTACACATCTCTGGGTTTTCGGGTTCCGATCTTGGCAAAAAGCTCATCTACGATCATGGGCATGAGTCACCTTTGCCCGGTTGCTATCCAGCTTCATCAACGATCATGAGCATGAGTCATTCTCTCCCTGGAAAGTTTCCTTCACCCCATTACGTAATTATGACGTCAGGGGAAGGGTAGGGGCCCCCTGGGGAGGCGAAAAAGGGGCGTGGCCGCCCCTATTGTTTGCCGGTTGCTGGCGCGCCTTTTAGACTCTCTCACATATGGAGACGTAATGGAAGAAGGTGATTTCCTTTTGCAAAATACTTGTAAAACCAATTGGCTTAGATGGGACAAAAACCAACCAAGAATCATTATGTGATCGACGTGATAATGACAGCATAATGATTCTTGTTTGGTTTGTTGTCCCATCTAAGCCAATATGTGTTACAAGTATATTTTGCAAAAGGAAATCACCTTCTTCCATTCGTCTCCATATATGTGTAACAAGTATTTTGCAAATGGAAATCATTATCTCCCATTCACTCTGAAGATGTAACAGGTTTTTTGCAACGTACTGTACACATTCGTACATCTCAGGGGATGCTTGTCCTTTACGAGTGATGGATCAGATCTCAACGCCTCGTATTATTATTGTATTTTCAATTTTTTGTAGTTTTTCTTTCAATATTTTTGCTTTGATGTTTAATTTCTCGTTTTTTATGTCCGCAATTTCATTGTTTTAGCGGTTTTCTGTGTGGTACACTTCAATTCCCATAGCAGCGATTTTCTTTCCGCAGTTTGAGAAGAGCTTGTGGCGACGATATTAGCACTTCAGAAAAAATAATTTGTTCTGAATAAGTATACGTATGACAGTTATGTTGAAAAACTTCACTAAAGTTGTGTTGAAAATGAGAAAAAAAGTTATACTGAAAATATGTTTAAGTTATGTTGCAAAAAGTACCTATTAAAGTTATTCGTGCGTTGTAAAGTATCAAATTACATTGATAAGCATTTTTAAAGGTACGCTGAACAGTACTGTTGAAAAAAAGTCTTAAAGTCTGTTGGAAAAAGTGTCTATAAAAGTTGTGATGAAAAAAACCTATTAAATTACTTTTGTCGAAAAAGTAATGAAGTCCGTTGAAAAAGTATATTTATTGAACTTTTTTGAAACAAGCACAAAGTTTGTTGGAAGTATTAAAGTTTTCTTGAAAAACGCGCAAAGTTGTGGTGAAAATGAATTCTAGAGTTTGAGATCTAACGGATGACACAATAATCTGGAATATCTGCCGAGACGTTAGGGGAGGTCACGCAACCAGGATTCGGATATGAACATCCTCAAATCGTGCATCGAGGCATACAGTAATCTAGGCGTTTAAATCAAACCGCTTTGTCCTCCGCTGAACAATGGACCCGTCTGTTGTGGCGGAATAACCTTTTTGTGTGAGGCTTGAATCGTCCTTCGCAACGCGTCGATGAGATTCGGTCATGTAGTCATGGCGACCACAATCGTAAAAACAAAAATAGGATTGGCAACTATCAAAAGGGCAGATCGCGGATGAAACGAAACTGGACACACGTTAAGCCCTGCTTACACGGTGGCATTTGCTTAAGTGTGCGCGAAGTTGGTCACCTGTCTTATTTACCTGAGAACTTCTCAAACAATGTAAAATTTGCAAACAGGCACCGTCAATCTGAACGCGGGTTCTGAGCCGATTTGAGCCACATACACAGGTGTGGATTATCATCACGCACCATATTGTTTCGCGTGTAAAAGTCATCCTATTTATAAACAACGCTTTACTGTCCAGGGAACCAACTGTGGCCTTTCGACGCCGAATTTTGAAGCCTGCGAATTTGGGTAGTTGGTTTCAATCGGTCTTCGTTCGACCTTTTGCTAGACACTTAAATGGCCTTTTCGCTGATGAGTTAGGCCGCATAAGCAACCCTTTACGTATAGCTCGTTCAAGGATGTGGGCCCACTCTCGGCCTTCCTCGCAATGAAACTCGCGGCAGTCTGTGCTTATTTCTGGGATCTCACCACGTCCTGCGTAGCCAATTGCAATCAGTGTTGAATCGCCAATTTTCCTGATTTTGCAAAAAACTCCACGCTGCTGGAGAAAGTTAAAGATCCTCTTTTATAACCGAGGTCAAAATCTGACTCCTCAAGAAAGCTTTGTTGCAATCTGGCGATTTAATATCTTTCTCGAGCGAGAGGAAAAATGTAACCCCAGAAATGGCCTAATTCCTCTTCTGAAGTAATAGGTACATTTTTATTGCTGGCACCCCACGACAAACTCCCTCAAAAATGTAAAGATTGGCAGAAAAACTACTGCTGTGGTCTGCCTGCTTACCCTTCCCAACGAAGGTCTTCTTTGGGTGAAGCTCGGTAGGGTATTCATTTGCCCGCGATATTATGGATGTCAAAAGTTGCCGTAAACTCTCTCCCCAGGTGTCTCTTTTGGAAAACCCATAGACTGAAGTTGGGGAAATTTCTCGCGATATTTACAAGGCCACGTCAACAAAACACAATCTCTGATCACAAGTATAGTCTTGTGTAGGCCAAAAAACCAATGAGTTTAAATGTCGCCATGCATTTTTTGCGTTTCCGACCTACTGTCGGAGTTATCGTTCGGCAAATGCCAACCGAGTTTGAACAAAGGTGCGAATTGTCACAAGTTTCCAATTTTGCTGTTGTAATCGAAACGCGAACGGAAGAGTCTGACGTAAACAACGAATGGGCCCATGTTTTTCTGCCAACACCAATGTCTCCAAGGTGTTGCGAATATGTTTCGGGAGTTGTCGGCAAACGATCTGGTAACACATGCATTCGCAGTTCACATAAAGCGCGCACAAATTGCAAAATATATTGATCTTTTGTGATTATGATAACGCGTCGGACAAAAATGAAGTTCTGCCTCACAAGTGAAAGTGTGAAATACTTGCTGAACCAGCTGGACTCAGAAAAATCTGTTTTGCCCAATTATTGTAATGACAGCTAGGTGTCCAGTATTCCCCCGATGGATTGGGGACACAGAATCCGGGAACTAGTTTGTCAAACTGAGCCAACCAATAAACTACCTTGAACTCAAGAGAGGATTGAAGTTGAAGTCCACAGCATTCCTCAAAATCTCCTACCAGCTTTGTCAGAGCACTTTCCGACGGTGAATACTTAGAGAAGAATGAACGCAACCGAGGGAGTGTTATTGACGAGCCATTTATAATGACTCATATCAATCACAGGAATTCAGCAAGCGCCTGGTCATGAGGCGTTCGGACGTTGGATAACTTTTTCAGATAATTTTAATGATATTACCATAATGTTGCATCAAGGTATCGTATTTAGATATCAAAGGTATGAGCAGCCAACCTTTGTCGTCATTTCAAAAATTAAGCTTGATATGTTGGATTGCTTTGCCACGTAATTTTAATGGTATTACCATAATGTTGGATCAAGGTATCGTATTTAGGCATCAAAGGTATTGTATTACAGTAGCCAACGGTAGTAGCCAACCTTTGTCGACATTTCAAAAATTAAGCTTGATACGTGGATTGCTTTGGCACGTAATTTTAATGGTATTACCATTCTGTCACATCAAGCTATCGTATTAAGGTATCCAGGTATGGTATTACAGTAGCCAACCTTTGTCGACATTTCAAAAATTAAGCTTGTTACATGGGGTTGCATTGCCGCGTAATTTTTCTGGTATTACCATAATGTTACATCAAGGTATCGTATTTAGGTGTCAAGGTGAGGTATTACAGTAGCCAACGGTAGTAGGTAACCTTTGTCGACATTTCAAAAATAAAGCTTGTTACGTGGGATTGCATTGCCACGTAATTTTAATGGTATTATCACAATGTTACATCAAGGTATCGTATTAGGGTATCCAGGCATGGTATTAGAGTAGCCAACGGCTGTAGTCAAGCTTTGTCGACATTTCAAAAATTAAGCCTGATACGGTGGATTGCTTTGCCACGTAATTTTAATGGTATTACCAAAATGTTACATCAAGGTATTGTAATAAGGTATCTTGGTATGGTTTTAGAGTAGTCAACGGAAGGAGCCAACCTTTGTCGACATTTCCAAAATTACGATTTATACGTTGGATTGCTTTTTCACGTACTTTTAAAGGTATTACCATAATGGTAGATCAAGGTATCGTCAAGGTATCGTATTACCGTAAGCTTGACACGTTGAATTGCATTTCAACGTGATTCTAATGGTATTACCGTAGCCATGTGCAAGTATCGGTTAGAATCATACTGATTTACAACTTCTCAGACTGACTACATCACAGGTATCTTTGCAATTTAGACATGAGTTTGAGTGCGGTAACTTGGCAACATCTAATCAAATAGGATGGGCAGGGAGTCGCGGCATCTTTTCAATGTCCGATACCAGCTTGAGCTGTGCATAATGTCTGCAATGCTTTTAATTAACATCAGGAAAGGTACCTTAGCATGTGATGATGTTCACTATTTCTGACACAACATTGGGCAGGGAATGCGTAATCTTTGCAATGTCAAACATCAGGTTGAGTCCGGCAATGACTCTGGATTTTTTTATTAAGATGAACACGGTGCATATTCTAATGCCAGAGATTTCGAACTGTGCCGTAGCCAAGAACTCACTGATTGCAGTACTAGTATCTTTGCGATAGCATCAGGATTGGATTGCGTAGTTTGATTATCAGGTGATCACCAGGGATCTATTCCACGTTGGGTACATTTTTACGTTGTCTATATCAGGTTGGCTATGGTATGTTTCATTTCTTATATCGCGTTGGGTACGGTACGCGGAATCCTTGTGCAATGTTTCAGGTTATCTAGGGTGTCTTTGCTAGTCCCTACATCAGGTTTGGTGGGATATTAGACTTCTGTTCGGGTACCACAAGCGCTATCACCGCGATTTCCATCACCAGGTTGGCCATTGCATCTTCGCTCTCCCTAAAAACGTCGGTAAGTTACGAGGTATCGCTGCCAACGATAATATGTTGAAGATATCGATAAGTGATATCTTTGCAAGTTCAGCAGTTACGGTGGTATGCATATCGTACTTTCCTCTTTTTTTTAAAGGATAAACAGTTCTCTGCATGATTACATATTCCAAATAAGGACCCTCCCATGCCCTAAGACTCATGTCAAGAGATTTTCTTTTCTTCGGCAAACGATTTCTGACCAGAATGCCTCACCCGCAAAATTTTTAAATCTCCAACATCTGCTGAAAGCACGCCTTTGAGCATTCCTTGGGAGCTTCAACCATTACGACTTGTTATGTTCGCCATTTCTGCTCCACAGTTCAATTTCAATCCTGCTTTGGTACTTGCAGTTCTATCAAAGCTTTTTCGGTGCCTCTTGGAATGAGGTTCTTTTCCTGGTTTTAACCTCCTTTCAAAGCTGAAATATTTTCATATGAAACGGGGACAATCTCCAAAAGATAAAACGGTTCAAATTCAAACTGATATTTTGGTGGTTTGTGGAATGCGACAGAGGTAAATTTGCGCATTGGGATGGCAGCATTGGACTTTTTGGTAGAGTGATACAATTTGCCAACTAATGGTATGTGTGTTATTTTTGTGGTCGTTGATTCCAAATGTGTGTGCATGATGATTTTTGCTGTCACGTGTTGCTGTCTCGAAGTCTTCTGTTTTGAGTCTTAATTTGCAAATTATTGCGATAGGTGTTTGTCAATGTGAATGTGATGGTTAATGAACTTCGTGTCGTGCTCGAGTCGCTTGGGACTATTTAGGGTCCACGAGGGGAGTAAAGTCTACCAAATGTCTTAGAAGACAGGAGATATTCTGAAGGTCTAGCTCATACAGGGGACAAGTAATTCCAACAGGGCTTGATGCGACTTCACGCCTCACACGAATGTCATGATATTTTGCAGCGCGTGACGTCATGAATTCCAAAATGTTTTTTTCCAAAATGTTCGAAAACGTTTGGCAAGGAGTGTATGTCCATGACGCTGGCGGAGAACATCGCGGCCATCGGAATGTATTTTTGGCATCTAGTTATCGTCTACCCCTTTTTCCCAAAACCCTTTTCCGAGAAATATGAATCCTTTGAAAATTAAGCACCGAAGGGCATATCCATCACTCGAAACCTGCGCTCCTCACTGCTGCCTCCGCCTGGTCTCATTTCGTCGTCCCTCCCCCTCGCCCACTCAGTCCTCAAAATTCAAAAGACGAATTAATTGAAAAGTATCCTATCATCTGTCGATTTCGTATGCAAGAAATCATACCCTCAGCAGAGCAGCGCAAACACCATCCAGTATTCTCAAATTCAGAGAATTTATTAGAACCAACTTTCTTAACTATTTCTTTAACCCGTTTTTCCCTTTCCAAAAGGGCCCAGGGCTCCGTTAGTTTGGAAAGCAAAGGGCGATATCGCATCCTTCCAAAGTGAGTCTGTCGGATCTGGGATATTTTAATTTCTTATTTCGGTTCTCGCGAATAAGAATCCGAATTTTCCTGGGGCCTTTACCCCTCCCGACCGCTACCCCCACCCCGAATTGCACACCGATCTCTGAAGTGGCCGAGGGGTAGCTTCATTGGCAACCGCGCCCTTACAGTGCGTGCTGCTATTTCGATTTCAAAATCTCCTTTTTTGATTTCTTTGAAGACGTGACCTCGGGGCTCCATCTTCGCGAAGGCAGCAGCTCTGCGCCCGACGGACTCCTTCCGAATTAATTAACCCTTGCGATAAGGGGGCTGGAATCATAGCCCCCTCTATCTTAACAACCTCCCTGTTCGCCACCGTTCGAGCGTAAAAAGCAAAGGGAAATCCTCTTCTTGGAAAGATTTATCGGCAAGCTGATAGGTCGGCGCGATCAGGGCCTCCTCGCCCCGGCAAGGACCCGCACACGCTGTCGCCTTCCGTTCGCCTGCGCCCCTGCGATTCCTCGGGCAATTTTTCGAAATCCACGCCGCCATTTCTTGTTTGCCCGTCTGAAGTATCAATGAAATTTGGCGGAAAAACTTTCTACCGTCTTCGAGACGTGTATTTTAAATGGAAAGGTACAGGGCCCCCGAGATAATCAAACGCAGATTTCGAAGCACTCCAAAACCTCCATAGATTAGATTTTTGTAGGCTTCATCAGATATCTATCCCGTATTTCCCAATTGTTATATTTTTCCTCTTTCTGCTCTACAAATGTTCATAACTCGCCTGGGGAGTGGGGACTGAAGGATTTCCGAAAGTGTGCAAAGACTTGCAGAAATTTTTTCCCGGATGGCCGTTCTCAAACCGCGAACACTGCCTCAACCTGGAATTACAGGCCCAAGTCTGCATGCTGGTATTTGCAGAAAAATGTTACGTATACTATACGAATGATTGTAGGATGAATTTTCTTGTAAAGGTCGCAAAACTTGGTGATCTTCAAATTGTGGTGAACTATATCCAACGCTTTTGTTAGGTCAATGAAATTCGGGAATAAGCATTCAAGAAATAGAGGTCGGATGACTGATACACTTCGTCATTTGTGTTTTTGCATACTTTTTTTCCGGCTTCTCCTGATTTTCTTGCGAAGCAAAATTCTTAAAATGTCCTGCAAAATCGGCAGCCAATAATGACGATGTGAGCGGTCAAAAGATTATCGTATTTGAAACAGTATTTGCAGTGAGGGTTTCAAAACTCTCAAGAAGTTGCGGTGATTTTGTCACAGTGATTTTTAAAAATTTCTCTCGATCTGTTCGTCAATTCTCTCAATCATGTTTTCAAAACTCTCAAGAAGTTGCGGTGAATTTGTCAAAATGATTAGAAATAATTTCTCTCAATCTATTCATCATTACACCAAATCATATGTCGTGTTCATGCAGTGATTTCACGTACAAAATTTTGACACTTTCATAACCTTGACGTGGATTCTATTACAGTTTAATGGTTTCAAATGGGCGCTTATTCAGCATCATTCGTTTCTTCTCGATCAACTTTTTCGAACTTTTCGCAGTTGAGCCTTATCATTCATGGAAATTCTTTTGCACAGAGCCAAGTATAAGGTAAGGTACTTATGCATGAGTCTTCCTTCTGGGTCATCACGTAAAATTGAT
>JASGXE010018786.1:0-10526 GCA_030068105.1 Sinentomon sp. SZTP_YWyxl
GAAAAAAACTCTGGAAACTGGTTGTTGAAAATAGTTTTGTTTGATTTTATTGCTGCTATCAAACCAGAATGATGAAATTGACTCAACAATATTGCTTTGTGAAAATGCGAATATTTGGTGTCACAGCAAGAAAACTCACAATCTCAAAGAACAATCTACCCGACCCGAGAGAGTAGGTACCCTGTCGATTTTCACACAAAATTTTAATAAACTCAGAGCATGCCATATTTTCTCAGAACAATAATTTTCAGGATCGACTCACCTTTGACAAACCTGAGCCACTTTGGAAGTAATTCATCAGCTTTGCTCTTGATCAGAACCTTTCTCGAATACAGGGATAAGCCTCCTGCATCAGAATCCCGGCTCAACTCAAACAGACCTGGAAAATATCCCATGAAAGTAAAGGTTGCCAGATTTATGTAGAATCTGGCATGGGTGCCTCGGCTTGTGCGCCAATTTGCAACTCTCGCATCACTGTGTGTTCACACTTCATTCCAGTTTTCTCTCATCCGCCATGGTGTGGCTAACTGGCAATATGCAAAAATGTTGTCAAAATCAAATCCCACAACATCGTCATATAATACGTGTTTCAGTACTTCTATTTCACCTTTCAAGACCTGCTGACAGCCTTATCAGTGGGTCAGACTCCACACCATAATTTTTTTCTTCTTTTTCGTCACTCTGGCCAAAGAGTTCTGATACCCTTAGCCAATTTTTAATTTCTGGAAGATGAAAGGTGTCATCCTGTCACAGCTAACAGTGAAAGATGATTGAAAAATGATCATCATCATCATCATCGTGGAGTCATATGGACTGATAGCCATTCGGCTGGTGGTCCGACCATTTACCTTGTTGCACACACCTTGGGCTCGCAAGGAGAACTATGCCCCATAATCGTAGCCCATTTCTGCTATGCATTCAACTGAAACGACTCGGACCAGTTTTACGGCGTACGAGAACTCGTATACACGCCAACCCGCAGGGTTCCCGGAGAGAGTCATGCTCTGCAGAGCAGTGATGTGTGACTTGTGAGATGTGGCTTCTCTGTTGTGTAACCTGCCAAGCCACTATCTTGGACTTGGAGCTAGGTGTTCTTTAACGTGCACAGGGTGATGCTGCACACGGGACCTCCTGCTTAACGTCTCATCCGAAGGAGACGAGGGACTTGGCCACTAAGCCCCCTTCCAGCAGCACAAACTGGGGTACAAGGGTGGTCTCCCATCCAAGCATCATCCAGGCCCAACGTTGCATGATGATGCAATAAGATAGGTAATAGTTAATTGCATGATAATGAGGAAATTGTATGCAACGATAACGAAGAATTCGCCTCAATTGACAAATTGGATTTCGGGATTTATCAAAGATTGCAGCAGCGTGTGCACACACCTTGAGCCAAAATAGATTTTTATCGGGAAAATTTCAACTGGGATGCAACAGCACGCACACTCACTGACATCCAACTTCCAACGGTGATGGATTCAGTTTTGGGGACCGAAATTTTTCCACATTTTCTTTCTGGAATGCTCTTACTCGCAGCAGTTTCATGGAGCAAAGGAAAACTGACATTTAAATTTTGCCCATCAGGAATCTTTAAAAAGACATTTTCGAAAGTCGCAAGATGGGCACTCAACAAATAGCAAAGGTAATTTTTAATAATAGCAAAGAAAATTATAAAAGATTTTTCTCTTGTGCTGTGGTGTGACACGGATGATGACACGGGTGCAAAAGGTGTCCGACCGAATATCAGAAATCAATATTTTAACGAAAGGCAATCCTGTTGTCGGGAATAGGTTACCTAAAATGAATCAATGGTGACTCAAGTTGAAATTCGGAATCGGGGAATCTCTTATTCTTTATTTTGTGGAAAAAGGCAGAAGAATATGTAGAAATATGAATGAGATCATGAAAAAAGGATGAAGTAAGGAGTGTCAATGTCTTAGACTAACCTGGCTTCCCCTCAGGGAAATAAATTATGCACCTGATGTTAAGTGGTGAATCAGTGTGGAAGTGAAGGCAGAAGCGAGGATTGCCGTAAGATGCATTTGAAAGAAACCGATAAAATTCATTGTGCTTCTCAGCATCAACAGTCTTCGGGTCTGAAAGCCACAGGGCCTGCAATCAAAAGAAAAACATCGCCAAGGTAGGTATAGCGTTTCCACGCAATCCTTTTCTTTCATATTCCCCGATTTACCTAGATTGTTTAGAGTGAAATCGATTTTTTCCCTGATTTTGTGTGGACCTGAAAAACACTCTTCAGTGAGTAGCGTAGGTACCAAGCTTGACTGGTTGGAGGAGGCAGTTCAGTAAAGATTTTGAGGTCAAGTGATTGGGGTGCAGCCCCATGTGCAGGTGGGTCTGGGGTAAAACACTCCAGCGGGGTTCCAAGGGGCAGTCTCTAGCCAACTTCAGGGGTGGGAGCAAAACAAACAACTAAGGCGCCCAGCCAATACCCACTCCAACCTCCTGAAGCCATGAAACATTTCTGTGTTGAACATTTTTCAAAGTATTTTCCAATAAAACTGAAAGGAAATCGGTTTCATTGCCCAACTGGCTTTCAGACAAGAAATGTTGCATGACTATTTTTCGAAGTTCTGGCAAAAAATCGACCTCGTGAAATTGGGCAGGGACCTACTCAGCTGACTCAATGAATTCCAATATTCAAATGCAACTCACAACCGCAAGCATCAAAAAAGCGAAAGGCCAATCAGCTGAACACCTTGACAGCCACAACCTTCCATCACCAGCGTCAACTCATGAGAAAGCATTTTATCAAAAATTGACGTGTGCTTAATGTGTTTGAATTGCTGGCTACTTGAAAAATTTGCAGTTTCCAAGTGATTCAAATTCTCACAAATCCCAACTGCAGTCAAAAAATCTATTTTTTTAATCATTCAAACCCCCACATTTTGGGCCTAGGTATGCAGGAACCTGCCTATTTTACCTGGATGAAACCTTTTTTCTTGTCCAATTTGACCCCAATATGTGCGCTCAGAAGCCCATTCACACAAACATTGCAGTTTCAAAAAAATTGGACCCTTTTTCCTCCGCTGAAATTCCCAAGGACAGAGAAATGTTCCACAAAATGTCGTTAAAATCTAGGTATGTTACACCACAGATGGCAGACCCGATAAATGTTGCATTTGTAATGATGACACAAACATGGTCTGACTGGTGAAGAGTTAATCTTTGCACTTCAACCAATCCCAGAAAAACCACCAACTGTAGCTCGATAATTGGGGTTTAGCACCTTTTACCTGTTGTTGAATGTCAGTCATCAAATTTTCAAATTTTGAAAAAATGGAACCGAATGTGGAATAACATTTTTTTTAATCAAAGGATTTGTTGAAAAGGCTGAAAAGCCATTCACAGAAAAGCATGGAAAGCAGACTTGTCAAGTGGCAGGATGACATTGGACTTTTTTATTTGTTGTTCCTGAATTAGGTAGGTACCTATCAAATTAGGTGATTTCCGAAAATGACATACCAAATGCATTAGGTAGCAGAAAAAAAAGTCGCACATTGGATGAAGAATAAATTGTTGAAGTTTCTTTGAATAACCGACTGCAAATAAGGTGGGTGCCCATTTTTGTGAAAAACTCTGTAATAATTGTTTCATAAACTATTTTTTCCATGCCACCTAGAACTCTTTTCCATGCCACCTCGTATTTTTATCTTGCTTCCACCTCATCCTCTTTGGGTAACAATAAATTCTTGCACATCTTCCTGAGACTTGAAATGACCACACAATGCGTTCTTTTTCTCCTCGTAAATAACAATTTGGTGACAAAGAATGCTTGTTACAAAGTGGAAGATCTTTGTGTCGTTTCGCTAAAATCAATGAGGCAATCACAATCATGACTGGCTTGTTGGCTCCCGCGAATCTCGCTGGCACTTTTTTTGCCAGGCACATTTTGAACTTTGCTTCCCTTCCGGAAATCGGTTTTAACACCAGACTTACCACCGTCGAACAAATTTTTGCTGATTTTTTTAACTTTTTCATTTGATTTTGCAGTGCTACATGCACAACAAATGCACCGACACTGTTGCATGACAAACGTACACAACACGGGGAAGGGATAAAACTACCTAGGTAGGACCCTATTTAACTTGGCCGTTGGGGTTCGTTGAACTCCTTGACGAGGGAAATATGGTGGCATGGAGTTGTGGCAAGTTTGTTCCCGATGAAAAAAAATTGGCTGGTTGAATTTTGGCAGATCTTGGCTTGTCGCATATTTTACAGTACCGTAACACCACACTGTTTTGGCGATTTCGATTTCAACTTGCTGACTCAAGAGTGAAAAGTCACAAAAGACCAGCTTAAAAAATGTCATTTGCTAACAGAAGCTCCCAATTGCAGTGCATATTGGATAAGGGGGGAAAAGGAAAGACGATAGGTAGACACTGAGGTATGTAGCTGAGTATCCTTTTCCTTTGTGTACAAATCTGATGAAGCACAGAAGACATTGACCCTCTTTTACCACCAGCCACTCTCTTCTACGAGTTCAAAGCAATCCACCTACACAAAAGCAACAGCAATGCTGCAAGGCACAACCCAATTAAACACCAAATTGCTTGCAGTTTGCATCAGGAGACTTCTCATGGCATGGAGAAAAATTGTCGGAGATTTCTATTGCAATCAGCTATATTTGGTTGACACTGTCTATCTCAACAAGGTATCCTCGGTCGGTTTCCCATTCCCCAACCTTTGCCTTCTTTTACGATCACTTGTTTCAATCATTTCAACCACATTTTGAGGTCATACCTAAAGTACGCAACGAGAAATGGAACACACCCGCTGTGAAAATTGGTGGTCCCTGAACGGACAGCCGGATAGGACCTCCGGACTGACCCAGACGGGTCAGGTTAGTTTAGATTAGGTTAGGATAGTCTATCCTGACCTAATCTAACCTAACCTAAGCCGTCCGGGTCGGTCTGGTGTTCCAGCGGTCCTGTCCGGCAGTCCTGTCCGGCTGTCCGGTTTTCAGGGACCAACGCGAAAATTTGGTGCACTCAGGGAGATTTCGACATTTTGTTTTTTTTTTATTAATGATAGGGCCTACCTAAAAACACAAAAAACATGATGCCCAAATTTTTTGTGCGTTCCGTTTCTCTGGGGGGGGGCAGGCTGGCCTAAGGGCAGGTTAACCCCGACCTGGTTCAAACGCCCCTGATTTGTTTTATTTGTTTCAATGGAAATGTCCAATGGAATACTGTGTTATAAACAAAACGATGTTTTGGTTAAAATGATAGTCTTGGTAATCAGTGGCGTAGGTAGGGGGCGGGGGGCGGCCGCCCCCCAAAACACAACTGTCAATGTGTAGATAAAATGCCTTTGAAACTGAAATTGAAAAGAAAAAATCGAGATTTTGACATTTTCTCAACTTTTAATTTTTTTCGCTGTGTGGACATGAAAATGGAGCAGGTAGATTTTTACTTTGCATGAAGACTTATCAATTCCGCCAGTGGCGCACCTGAGGTGGCAGGAGGTGAGAACCCCCAGAGCACAGATCAGTGCGAAAAAGTCTGTGGGAGGCCCAGGGAGTGATTTTCAGGAACCTGAAATTCACTAATTGCTTTGGACCTTGGGGGCTCCGCCCACAAACCCCCCGCCAGGGGCTCTGCCCTCTGGACCCCCACTGGGGGGCAGCAGCCCCCCAGACCCCCCACAATTGGGGGGCTGCCGCCCCCCAAACCCCCCGCGCATTCGCCTCTCCACCCTCCCCTTGCCAAAATCCTGCCTACGCCACTGTTGGTAATTGGTGGTGACAAGTTACCAAATTGAGGTTAATTAGCCTTGAACAAATTAAAAGGAACCAAGTGAAAACAGAGAAATGAAAAGTGTTGATCAACAATTGGTTTTAAATGGAAAATCGCAGGAACAGAAATAAAAGTTCCTTGCACACAGCTCCCTTTAATTTGTCCACGGCGAATTGGTGGTGACACAGTAACGTGCATGTGGGCGTTTCAACTTTTTGGTTGAGACTCATGATGTAACCAATCTGAATGGATTTCTGGCCGCCCAGATCTGGGCAAATGCCAAATTGGACCAAGGCAGCCTGGCAAAATTCCAAAAAAAAAACTGACTCTGGAATGACAATGGCATTCCATTTTCCTATTATCTTTGTGCTAACCTTGGATCCTTTCTGGCCGATGCTTGAAGAAAGGATCCAAGGTTAGCACAAAGATAATAGCACCGTACCGTGCTCAAAGGAAGCTTTCCAAATCATCATTCCATTTTCCACTGAAACAAACTCATTGCAATTTCCTGTTGACCAAACCGAACCCAGCAGGAAATTGGGCAGGATGCTGCAAAATGTAAAAAAACAAGCATTCAGCCAAGACAAGCCAAGTCATCTCAAAGGAATGACACAACAAGCGAGAGAGGGAGGGACAGTAGGTACCCTACATAACCTACCTTGTTGAACTTGTAACCTGGTCGTAATCGACTGATAATTGCTTGCAGAGATTGAATCTTCTTGTCCCGTCGCTGGATATTTTGACGTAAGGCCCTTAGCTTTTTACGACATTTGACCACTCGTTTCGAATTTTTCACAGACGGCAGAGTTTGTGAGGCAGATACACCGGACCCAAGAGATGCTTGTTCAAATGAAATTTCCAAAACCCGATCTGATATTTTTTCAGTGGACCTTGCATAATTGTGAAAGCGGCTCTCTAAATCAGGATTTTTTGGACATTTGTCAATTGGAGCAGACTCAGGTTCAGATGGTTTCTCCAGTTTCAGTTTCAGATGACTAGGAAAATCGAAAATGCTGGGCACAGTATTCGGTTTCAAGATTCTTCGCTTGTGAACTTTCCAAAAATCATCTGGGTGGAAATGTTTGCTGCACAGCATGGATGACGTCGTTGGTTCGAAGTTCGCGCGCCTGACTGCAATTACCCAGCATGTGGTCAATTTCTTGTCAGACAGTGGAAAACTGTGGAAAGAATAGGGGCATCCCTTCACTCTGCGTGATTTGCAGCCATAAGCACAACAAGAAGCCACCATACTGCCCTTAAAAAGGAAACACAAAGGGCACAGAAAGCACAAGTTTCTCAACAATTGCTCTCAAACTCGGACAGTTTGAGAGGGAAACTGATCGAACTCTGCAGGCTTTCCACACTTTTGCAGAAAAATGCACTCCAAGGAAATCAACTGCCCCCTCCCCTCATTCAAAATGTGTCCAGCAACAGAAGAAAACTTCAAGCCCGGTTGATGCTGTCTGTGGAAACGTCTTTGAATTCCTTTGCACGTGGAACAATGCAAATGCAATGGTTTTCCTCACACACGATGTCTTCGGCGCAATCGAACTCAAAACGGTAAACTAAAGAGCGAAATTCAACAACGCCCGGCTAGCTCAGTCGGTAGAGCATGAGACTCTTAATCTCAGGGTCGTGGGTTCGAGCCCCACGTTGGGCGGAAATTTTTTTGCTCAACATCAATATTGCTCGTCGATTTCGAAATTTGAGAGCTGAGTTTTTTCAGTTTTTCACATTTTTCCGTTGTCAAAAAAAAAAAAAAAAACAAGGAAAGAATGGGCAATACTTCCGTGCTTTCTCAGATCAGATTCAGATCGCCAAGCAGTACTCATGGCCGCCGCCGGTCCTTTGGTAAGTGGAGTACTGTGGTGACACAAAGCATGCATACAAAAACCTCTCTCAAGTGGTCATGGGTGCCCCAGCCTGAGGAGGGGGACGAGACAAGACGAGACAAGACGAGACAAAGACGGCACAAAGAAAACACGGGGAAGGTGCGCCTGCTAATCCAGCAGACACACGGGCTCCTTTTAATTAAAGTTATTTGTTAAAATACAAACAGCAGTTCAAAGAAAGAAGTACAAATCAGACCTATCTCACTTTCGCGGATGCGGGGGGGCCTTGTTTTCAAAGCCCCTCCGTCCGACCACTCCTCCATTTTCCTTCCCCCGGCACCCACAGAGCCGTTCCTGTGCGAGGTCACACACAGTGTGAGCACGCGGGGAAAACAGGAACGTGGGAGCACAAAATCCATACAGAAGAAAATAAATCAACAAATACAGTAGCAGGCTCCCCACTGCGGCTCACCACAGTGAAAGGGAGGGGTTTTGGGGAGGGGAACCATTGGTCCCCCCCCCGTGGCCTTTTTGGTTGAGAGCCTGCCGCCTTGCGGGGGAATCAGGCCTTGGAGCGGGGGGGTGCATATCTGAATGAAAAATCTGCCGCTCCAAGGGCCGGATAGCCGATATACAGCCCTCCGACCTCTCGTAACGGGGAGCAGTATCGTGAAACTTAGGCCACGGCGCTCCCCGGCAATACTTCCGTGCTTTCTCAAGAAAAAAAAAACCGTTTGCAAAAAACGATGAAAGAGGCATTTGAATGTTCCAATGTCATTTCACAAGAAAACTGAATGGGCTTTCAGAAAACTGAATGGGCTGAATTTCTTTTTTTCTTTCTTCAGGACATCAAGGGCGAGGTGTGTTCTGTTGCTTTCCCTGAGGGCCCACTAAAAAGATGTACAGGGCACATCCGGTGCCTCAAATCCACCTTGTGCTGATTTTCTCATTTTGAAGCTCCATCCAACACCAGGAAAACGTATAAAATGAAACGAAACAGCAAAATGAAAAAAAAAAAATACCCGGAAATGTAAGAACCAGAACCTCGTGCTTGTGGATGAAAACCAGGGGTCGCATTGAGGGGGAACGCGGGGGAACGGCGTTCCCCTAGCTTTTTTGAAGGGGGAAGGGCGTAGGTACCCCAAGCTTGGAAATTTTCCAGGGGGAACGCCGTTCCCCCGTCTGCTGATTTTTTGCCATCGTCGCATCGTGCATGAACAGCCAACTCCAAATGGAAATTTCGTCACAAGTCTTTTCCACGGAGTATAGTGTACGCACAAAAAATGATAGCAGCATACGAGTATCATTTTCCGTATACCTCAGTGATGAGTCACCAGTCACTTCACCTCACCGTGACATATCGTCCACGCCGCGGATTATTTGACTGGGTGCATGTATATGGTTGTTGTGAGTGTGCAAAAAATGCTCAGTTTTTTCAAAAGGTGAGCATTTTGAGCACCATGGGAGGTTCCATTTTTTTCAAAATTTCTTTCCCTTCGGGGAGGGGGACACCCCATCCCTGAACCCCTCCCACGGCGTTGTGCTTCGCGCAAAGCATTGCTCACAACATGTACAGGCGTTCCCCTACCTTTTATTTATTTTTACAATGCGACCCCTGATGAAAAGTAAAGAAAAATCAGGGCCGAAGGGTTGGGGAGTTTTGGGGGGCTTGCCCCCCCCCAATTTTTCTTGGGATTTGACTGAAAGTTGGGAAAATCAACTTCGTCTCGAAATGTTGGGAAAATTGAAAAAAAACTTTTGTTGGGTTTGCAGGTGAAGAAGTTCGGTTGCAGTTCAGAATACATGCCGACCGCATTCCTCATTATTTCGGGCCGCCGCCTCGGTTTCTTTTCCCGCCGCCTGACGCCTCCTAAACGAGCAAATGAGGCGGCAGGGAAGGCAGAGTCGGATTTCTTGATTTTCTTGTTTGTTTGTTTTTTTTTTTTTTTGTTTCTCGGAGGTTGTGCACTTCTTCCAGATGTCTTTTGCAAAGTTTGTTCATTTGCGACGCGAACCGCTGTGCTCAGCCTTTGCAATCACCATCTGCACTTTATTTTTCTGCACAGTGACGGTCAACTTCAAAACAACCAAAAATTCACCTGCCCAAACCCGCGGGCAATGGCAAAACAGCCCGGCAATGTTCTCAAACCAACACGTTCGGCGATGGAAACAATAACTCCTGTCTGCAGCGAAAAAGCATACACGTGTAGGTGCAATTAAGAACGCAACAGAACCCGGCTGGCTGCGCGATTTTCTATCAAAACCAACAACCACCCGAACCATACCCAAACCAGCAACCTTTTTTCGGTTTTATTTTATTTTTTTTATAAATTATATTGTTTTGAACCGGTTCATTTGTACCAATTGTTCCTCCAGTCATCAAGGAGTTACCAATGCAAGAATTCAGTCAATTTCAAATTCAATTTCAATTCCAAATCCAGTACAATTCAAATTTTGATCGAGTAAAACCCAACAAACCAATTGTCACCAACCACTGATTGATCATTGTGACAGGCAGGTACCAGAGGGGTGCATGATGACCAAAGAAGTTGAGGACAAGAACTACAAGAAGTTCAAATGTTTGGTTTGCAGGTAGGTAGTAGGTGCCTTACGTAAGATCCAAGAAGACGTAAAGGTACCTAACGTAAGAAGATCCAAGAAGACGTAAAGGTATCTTACGTAAGATCCAAGAAGATGTAAAGGTACCTAACGTAAGATCCAAGAAGACGTAAAGGTACCTAACGTAAGATCCAAGAAGATGTAAAGGTACCTAACGTAAGATCCAAGAAGACGTAAAGGTACCTAACGTAAGATCCAAGAAGACGTAAACGTATCTTACGTAAGATCCAAGAAGACGTAAAGGTATCTTACGTAAGATCCAAGAAGACGTAAAGGTATCTTACGTAAGATCCAAGAAGACGTAAAGGTACCTAACGTA
>JASGXE010018788.1:0-10489 GCA_030068105.1 Sinentomon sp. SZTP_YWyxl
CACAACAAATGTCTTTTTTCCACCATTAATTAACACAATAAATGCCTTTTTCCACCTTTAATTAACATCATGAATGCAATTTTTCCACCTTCAATTTACACACCTAAATGTCTTTTTCCACATTTAAGAAAAATTCACGCAACAAATGTGAAACCGAAACAGGAAAAACTAGATTCAAAGCAAGTTTTTGGAAAAAAGGCAAATTCCTAAAAAATTGGAAAACCACCTGAGAAAAACAGGAAGCGCATGGAAATAGTGCGAAAAACAAAAAAAAAACTGCTGGTTTGACTTTCCTACAAAAACTTCAAAAGAAAAAAATTTACCCATAGCGTCGTCTTCTCCTTGCTTTAGGCGGCCCTTCTTCCGACCGAATATCGTAGCCGTATTGTGCGATGATCTCCTGAGTAGTTTTAGGCGCCTGGACAATCGGATCAAACAAATCGTGCCCCCATTTCCCCGGACTATCGGCACTTTTCTTCTTATCCGCGTCGCCCTTTCGACGGGTAACGGATGAGTCGTCGCCAGTCGTCTTGTCCCCCGGTGACTTGTCAATTCTTATCACGTCGGTGGAGTCGTCGCCAAGACGGTCGTCATGTTCGTAGAATAGACCTTTCTTTGGGATGTACTGGGGGTTTCTTTTATCTTCGTCATCATCCAAAGCTTTTGGAACACTCTCCTGAGTTTAGAAAAACAAAACAAAACAATAAAATTTGTTTAATTATTATGACTAGAAATCCCATCGACCTGTCGGTCGACCTAACACCAAGACGAAACATGAAAATCGCAACATGCAAGTCAAATGTTAGAGATTCTCAGGCATTTTATGTGAAGTTGCGCACCCCTGCGCTGTTTCTTTCAGTCATGGAAATCAGACATCGCAATGACAAAGTCATCTGTTGGCGGCTGGAGGCAACGCTCCCCTCCGCTTCACAGCTCCGAGAATGCCTCGTTGCGATGGACGCTCTCGTCCATCGACACGTCGAATGCCTCGTTGCGGCATTCGTGTGATTGCCGTGTGGATGCAGATTGCTGACAGAAGAAAAGGGAGCGGGGAGTGATGCTGGGTGGTTGCTGGTGGTTGATTATTCAGTGGAGATTGTTTTTTTTTTTTTTCTGTGAAATAAACAACATCTATTTCGCAGAAAAAAATAAACGTTTATATTTTTTTGCGAAATGGAAATGAACGCTGTTTATTTTGCATGCAAATCACTAGGTACAGAGTAAACCAATAAAAAGAGGCCCCTGTTTACCGTCCCATTTTTGGCATATTTTTTGTTCTTTTCTGTTTTTACAATAGGTTACATGTCTGCAGTAGGCTACTCAGGTGGTGCATTGTTTGTTTAAAATGGTGTTTAAAATGGTTTACTGTCCAGTTTGGGCCTGCTGCCACACTACGATCAAGAGTGCGGTAAAGAAGAAAAAAAAAATAAATAAATAAAAAAATAAAAATAAACTTGTCAAGAAGTGGAGGCAGACTGGATCGGTGACGAACACAAAAACCGTGCGAACCTAACCTGCGAACCTGCTTTTTTTGCAAACATGCGAACCTGCTTTGAGGTAAGTAGTCTCTAAAACAAACGGGCCTCTTGATTGGCTCACCCTGTAGAAAGAAAGAGATGTCTGAAGCCATGTGATGCCTCATAATCTTGAAGTAGATACAGCAGGGCCTCCATTCCATTGAACGAATACGTGCTGAAGTGCACAGCACATGATATGGTGTAGAGATGCGAGGTGCGTCAAAGCCAACACAGACCAGAGAATGCATTGTGTAAACAGAATAGGTGGCCACGGGTGAGGTGCTGCAACAATGGCATGTAACGATGGATATCGTGGCGGAATGGACATTTTGAATCGCTGCGCAGACACAGCTAAAAGGCGGCAGCAGAAATGAGATCGTGGTACATAATTTTTGCCGTTTTGCAAGCCAGACAGTTTTGGAAATCTTCACACTCCGATTAGATTCACCATTCCCTCAGAAGAAAATGCAAAGAAACCCAATGCAAAGGGGATAGGTATGCACCAGTGCAAACACACAAAAAAATTGTCAGACGACACAACCGTGGCCATTGAATACCTGGTTGTCTGACACAGCTCCGCCTCTCTTTGGATTTTGTAAAGAAAGCAAAACAGCAAGGCGTGGAAATTTGGAGATTGTTAAGTCAAGCTAAGTTATTCAATTTCTGTAAACATAAGGGCATAGAAAAAGAGGGATTGCAGTGATTTCATTGGTGGATGCTCGTTGTTTCGATGAGAAGCAACAGCCAATCAAACAAGCTGATTGCCAGCATTCAAAGGCACACAGGCTTCTCTTTCTTGACTTTCTTTCGTTTCTCTTTCCTCTCTATTTGCCTGCTTTGGTTTGGAAAGACCTTTTTCTGCCACATTCCAGACAACCGAATATTTTCTACAGTCAGTCGACACAACTTGACAAATTCTCCCAATTCTTTCCAATGTGTTGTGCTTAAATGCATTTTAACGCATCATTTTATTGAACAGGGTTCTAGCTCGAAAACTGCATTTTTAACGCATCATTTTATTGAACAGGGTTCTCGCTTGAAAACTGCATTTATAACGCATCATTTTATTGAACAGGGTTCTCGCTCAAAAACTGCATTTTAACGCATCATTTTATTGAACAAGGTTCTCGTTCGAAAACTGCATTTTAACGCATCATTTTATTGAACAAGGTTCTCGCTCGAAAACTGCATTTTCAACGCATGATTTTATTGAACAGGGTTCTCGCTCAAAAACTGCATTTTTAACGCATCATTTTATTGAACAGGGTTCTCGCTCAAAAACTGCATTTTAACGCATCATTTTATTGAACAGGGTTCTCGCTCAAAAACTGCATTTTAACGCATCATTTTATTGAACAAGGTTCTCGCTCGAAAACTGCATTTTTAACGCATCATTTTATTTAAAAAGGTTCTCACTCAAAAACTGCATTTTCAACGCATCATTTTATTGAACAGGGTTCTCGCTCGAAAACTGCATTTTTGAACGCATCATTTTATTGAACAGGGTTCTCGCTCAAAAACTGCATTTTTAACGCATCATTTTATTGAACAGGGTTCTCGCTCAAAAACTGCATTTTTAACGCATCATTTTATTGAACAGGGTTCTCACTCAAAAACTGCATTTTTAACGCATCATTTTATTAAACAGGGTTCTCACTCAAAAACTGCATTTTTAACGCATCATTTTATTGAACAGGGTTCTCACTCAAAAACTGCATTTTAACGCATCATTTCATTGAACAGGGTTCTCGCTCAAACACTGCATTTTGGTGCACCATTTCATTGAACAGGGTTCTCGCTCAAAAACTGCAATTTAACGCATCATTTTATTAAACAGGGTTCTCACTCAAAAACTGCATTTTTAACGCATCATTTTATTGAACAGGGTTCTCACTCAAAAACTGCATCTTAAAGCATCATTTCATTGAACAGGGTTCTCGCTCAAAAACTGCATTTTGGTGCACCATTTCATTGAACAGGGTTCTCACTCAAAAACTGCATTTTTAACGCATCATTTTATTGAACAGGGTTCTTGCTCAAAAACTGCATTTTTAACGCATCATTTCATTGAACAGGGTTCTCGCTCGAACAAGAAAACGTTTTAGCAAGATGTAAACAGTGTGGTGGAAATGTGTAGATGCAAATGAAATAGAGAATCATTCCAACCGGGTAGTCCAATTTCTTATCATGATCAAGGGATGGCATGTCTACAGCCAGGAACAAATTTCTTGCATTTTTTCTGGCAGGGGTTTTTGTCATTTTTCGTGGAGTTATGTGTATTTTGCACTGAAAACAATGCAGGTGGGTGAACGTTTTTCGAAAGCGTCTAAAAATAACCCATTCCAATCAAATTTCTTGATGAAAAATTGACATAAAACTGGGGTTGCTTGCTGCCCCAGCCAGGCCAACTTTGGTTTCCGATGGATCAAAGATGGGTGGCACCTGTGGCATTCAGAATCAGGCACAAAATCATGCCCTTTGCCGGAGTACAACAATGTTGTGTGAAAAAATCCGGGCACATGGCCAGACAAAGTTTGCCTTCACCGTGTGTGAACCACATCTTTATTTCTGACCTCAGGTGGCCGATTAGCAAGCAAGGTGTCTGCAAAGGAAATCCTGGAAAAGGCAGGGAATTTCGCCAGTCAGGGAAAAGTCATTGAATTCTTCAACGACTTTACCTCCATGTCGGAGAGTTAAATCAATGCACAAGTCAGTCTCCGAGCAGCAGTGACCGTTTTTTTTTTATTTGTACCAGCCTAAGCTGGGAACCAGGGTTGGTCGATCGCATACAGCGTCGACCCAGGAGGTAGGGGGAAAACCCGGTCCTCTCGGACCAGATAAAAAAAAACCCTCCACTGCCTGTGCGGCTACAGCAAAGTGGTCACAGCGTCTTCTGGTGTAAATGAGGTATAACACTATTGCGAAATCGATTTTGGCAATTTTTACACTCAGCATGCAAGTTGTTTCTTCAAGATTAATTTGTGGCAGAGTTTCCACTGCCTTCAAGCATCAATCAATATTTACAATAATAATTTACAACTCCGGTAAAAATAGAGAAAATCGAAAAGGTACTCACAGCGCCATCTCCTTCCTGTCGCTCTCCGCCAGGGACGACGTCCTCATCCTCGACGATGACGTCCTCAATGTCCTCATCATCGGAATAGGAATGGTAATCGTCCTCATGGTCCAATTCGTCGTTCTCCAAATTGTACCCTGGGTCACTGGGTATCACTTCTTCACCAATTTTTTCATCCTCATCCGGGGCAGCCTTGTGTGCTTCCAGCTTAGACCGCTCGGATTGATCTGGAGCCTTGTGTCCTTCCAACTTTGACTGCTCGGATTGATGTGGATCCTTGTGTCCTTCCAGCTTCGACTGCTCGGATTGCTCTGGAGCCTTCTGTCCTTCCAACTTTGACTGCTCGGAATGATCTGGATCCTTGTGTCCTTCCAACTTTGACTGCTCGGATTGATCTGGAATAACCAGATCCTTGTGTCCTTCCAAGTTAGACTGCTTGGAGTGATCTGGATCCTTGTGTACTTCCAGCTTGGACCGCTCGAATTGATCTGGAGCCTTCTGTTCTTCCAACTTTGACTGCTCGGAATGATCTGGATCCTTGTGTCCTTCCAACTTTGACTGCTCGGATTGATCTGGATCCTTGTGTCCTTCCAGCTTAGACTGCTCGGATTGCTCTGGAATAACCAGATCCTTGTGTCCTTCCAAGTTAGACTGCATGGATTGCTTTGGATCCTTGTGTCCTTCCAGCTTGGACTGTTCGGATTGATCTATATCCTTGTGTCCTTCATAGTTAGACTTCTCGGATTGATCTGGATCCTTGTGTCCTTCCAGCTTGGACTGCTCGGATTGATCTGGATCCTTGTGTCCTTCCAACTTTGACTGCTCGGATTGATCTGGATCCTTGTGTCCTTCCAACTTTGACTGCTCGGATTGATCTGGATCCTCGTGTCCTTCCAAGTTAGACTGCTCAGATTGATCTGGAGCCTTGTGTCCTTCCAGCTTGGACTGCTCGGATTGATCTGGATCCTTGTGTCCTTCCAGCTTCGACTGCTCGGATTGCTCTGGATCCTTGCGTCCTTCCAGCTTGGACTGCTCGGATTGATCTGGATCCTTGTGTCCTTCCAAGTTAGACTGCTCGGATTGATCTGGAGCCTTGTGTCCTTCCAACTTTGACTGCTCGGATTGATCTGGATCCTTGTGTCCTTCCAGCTTCGACTGCTCGGATTGCTCTGGAATAACCAGATCCTTGTGTCCTTCCAAGTTAGATTGCTCGGAATGATCTGGATCCTTGTGTCCTTCCAACTTTGACTGCTCGGATTGATCTGGATCCTTGTGTCCTTCCAGCTTAGACTGCCCGGATTGCTCTAGAGCAACAGCATTGTGTCCTTCCAGATTAGACTGCTCGGATTGCTCTGGAACACCAGCCTTGTGTCTTTCCAGTTTAGACTGCTCGGATTGCTCTGGATCCTTGTGTCCTTCCAGCTTAGACTGCCCGGATTGCTCGATAGCAACAGCATTGTGTCCTTCCAGATTAGACTGCTCGGATTGCTCTGGAACACCAGCCTTGTGTCTTTCCAGCTTAGACTGCTCGGATTGCTCTGAATCCTTGTGTCCTTCCAGCTTAGACTGCCCGGATTGCTCGATAGCAACAGCATTGCGTTCTTCCAGATTAGACTGCTCGGATTGCTCTGGAACACCAGCCTTGTGTCTTTCCAGCTTAGACTGCTCGGATTGCTCTGGATCCTTGTGTCCTTCCAGCTTAGACTGCCCGGATTGCTCAAGAGCAACAGCATTGTGTCCTTCCGACGACCGCTCAGGTTGCTCCATCAGCACAGAATCGGCTGCGTCCGATTCGGTTCGAACGGCAGTACCGGCGATCCGACCATCTTCATGTTCGGGTTGCGATTTCACCGACGGCAAACACGGTGGCAGCACATCCACTGGCGGCACACCAGTCGTGTTGGACGTCAAATCCTTGCTGCTCGTGTCAACCACTCCTTGGACGTCGGGACACACAGCACCTGCATCACGCTGGCATTTTGGGGGTGCGTCGGGCGCACTCTCAGAAACAGTTGAACTCTGTTCAGCAGCCTGAACATGGGAATTGCTAATTTCCAGATCGGCCATTGCATCCAAAAGTGGTTTTTCGGTTGGGGGTATCCCAATGCCCTGATCACCAACACCTGGCTTCTCCGCACCTGATCGCGGTGATTCTCCACTCTCTTCTGCACTTTCAAATCCATCGGAGTCGGCCATGGGAGCATACGATGGCAGCAAATCCCAATGAGAATTCACATTGTCAATGAATACATTTTCCTGGTCGTAACTCATTTCACAGAACCTGCATGCAAAAAAAAAAACAGGTCTCAGGAGAAAAATATAACAGGTGGTTAAGGGAGGGGGGCCACCTGAAATCGCAAACTTTTTTATTTGTCCCCAATTTTATTCAAACTTTGCACACTGTTTGGGGGTCAATTGAGCAACGTCTGTACAAAATTTGAATATCATATCTCAACAGGTTTAGGTACAGTGGTCATTTATGTGTAAATGGATGCCATCTTCTGACCCGTATTCCGGTATTACCATGCAAGTTGGAAAGATCAAATTTTGGGTGTAAGAACTGAAATGCAATTAAAAACTTTTGACAGGGCCTGACTTTTGATTTTTTGCAATGCGGCTGAATTGCGTGCATTTTGACCATTCTCCGTCAAAAGCTTAAAAAAATCTACGCTTTTCTGGAATGGCATTGAAATAACTTGAAATTGAGAGGCAAATTGAAAAATCTGGCCCCGTCAATCGATTTGTAACACCTTTTTACATCAGTATGTCAAATTTCAGCCTTCTAGCAAAAACAACAGCCGAGATAGAAGGGTCAGAAGGTTACCGGGAGTGAAAAAATCCAAAAGCGGTAAAAATGCGTTTGAAAATAAGTGATATTTTCTGAAATGCTGAAAAAGCATGGAACGAATTTGGATTGCATACTGAAATTTGCTCTTGTGAAGCCATTTCTCAACGGATTTTGATGATTTTTGGACCAAAATGCTCAGAAAACATCAAAGTATCATGGTAAAAGCATTTGCAAAAATGAGAAATTTTCCTATTTTTCACCTTTACTGACGTGCCCCCCCCCCTTAAGAATTGATCAATAAAGACATCTGTGCAACAGAATGGGAAAGCATTCACCAGATACCTTTAGTTATTGAAATATCAGATGCATAATGTGGTTAATAAAGCCACTTCAGCTTTGTTTTTTGTTAGAAGAGCTTTTAACAGAGCAAGTAAAAGCATAAAAGAAAAAGTTCACTTCGCACTTGTTCGGTCATTGCTTGAGTATGCAGCTGCAGCATGGGACCCCTACCACTTGTACATATTGAGATGCTTGAGAGAGTCCAACGAAGGGCAGCTCGCTTTGTCGTTGCTGGTTGGTCAAAAATCAAGGAGAGTTTGCATCCCCCTTCTTACAGTGGCAGGCATGATCACGATTTCAAGTTGGGAACCAGGCGTGCTTGTAGGGACGTTGGTAAGTATTCTTTCACTGTCAGAACTGTGAATGAGTTGAACTCTTTAAATGCAGAGATTTTTGGGAAAGGTGAGGATTTGAGTGTGAGCACCTTCCGGAGGAATATTTTGCATGGGGTTGCAGGGCAGTCTTCCCCTTGGCTTACATAGACATAAGTCATGATACCATACCAATATATTGTGTGTTGATCCCTTAAGTTGTCTTTGTTGATTTTATTGTCATGCTATCTTGTTCTCGATATGACAAGAGTGTTCACCTGCTTAATTGCTGATTTGCGGAGGACTGTGTCCGGGCAAATTATTTTAAATTACAATTACATGACACATCATTATGCATCAGATGCCTTTACAAAATACATCAGATAAATGATACATCAGATACCTTTACATTTTTCATGAATTCCCCAACCCACCAAAACCGTGCAAAATTACTGACTTCCATTTTTCAGAAATTTTCCGACAATTCCCGGACTCTCCATTTTTCAGAAATTTTCTGACAATTCTCTGACTTTCCCATTTTTCAGAAATTTTCGGACAATTTTCTGACTCCCATTTTTCAGAAATTTTCCGACAATTCTCGGACTTTCCCATTTTTCAGAAATTTTCCGGCAATTCTCTGACTTTCCCATTTTTCAGAAATTTTCCGACAATTTTCTGACTTTCCCATTTTTACAGAAATTTTCCGACAATTCTCCAACTTTCCCATTTTTTTTCTGAAATTTTCCAACAATTCTCTGACTGTTCCATTTTTCAGAAATTTTCCGACAATTTTCTGACTTTCCCATTTTTCAGAAATTTTCCGACAATTTTCTGACTTTCCCATTTTTCAGAAATTTCCGACAATTTTCTGACTTTCCCAATTTTCGGAAATTTTCCGACAATTTTCTGATTTTCCCATTTTTCAGAAATTATCCAACAATTCTCTGACTTTCCAATTTTCCGACAATTCTCTGACTTTACCATTTTTCAGAAATTTTCCGACAATTTTCTGACTTCCATTTTTCAGAACTTTCCCGACAATTTTCTGACTAGTCCATTTTTCAGAAATCCGACAATTCTGTAACTTTTCCATTTTTCAGAAATTCCCCGACAATTTTGACATCCATTTTTTTTTCAGAAATTACCCGACAATTCTGACTCTGACTTCCACGTTTTTCGAAATTCCATAGCAATTTCCTGATTTATCCATTTTCAGAAATTCCCCAACAATTCTCCGACTTTAGTTCCCCGTAAGTCCCCGACTTTTCCAAGTAGCTGGGCACTGAATTTAAATGTAGCAAACTGCGACCATCTTGGACAAATTTCCATCCACAGATAGCACAATGTTGGGAACACCAATGACCAATTGATCTAATGGCTTAGCGGTATTCAATATTGGTCCAACGTTGGGGTGATACTGTGTATTTACTTTCGAAATGTAAAATTATTAAGAACAATCCTCTCAGATAATCTTCATTGAGGACCAAAAAAACCACCGGGGTGTACGAATAAACAGATCTCTCTTAATCGTCCTCGCAAACCACCGCCTCCTCCACAAAGTGCCAAAATTGCCCGACCACGTGATAAAGTTGGCCCTGCAAAACGGGAAAAAATGTTCGAGGCGAAAAAAGTCAGGTTAGGTCAGGGTAGGGTACGTTAGGTTAGATTAGCTTAATTTTTCACTTTTTCGTCGCACGCAAAATCGGGATGTGCCCAAATCAGTAGGCATTTCTAAAATGCGCGTCCGGGGAACCGTCGAAATGCATCCGAATGGCAAAGCTGCCCATACAAATGCAGGCCGGATGCCGTTCCGGTCTGGCCCAGCTCATGTCCATTCCGATCCTTCCAATTTTTACCAGATCACAATCCGCTATAGATTGGTCTGGTGGGCAATTTCCCCAGCCTTATCACCTTGTCACACTGACTGACACCCTACATCACATCACACAAGCCAGCACCAGACACCTATGTGGTCAGGTGAAGCCTTACACAAAAACCAGAACGGCAGGCATGAGGAGTTGCTTAAAAAGTTACATGAATCTCACTCTCAAGTGGCACAGCCAGGGAAAAAACATGTTCCAAATTTTGGTAAAAAAAAAAGAACAATAATCTCCTCCAAGGTACAGCATCGGGAAAATTAATGGACCCACGAATGTAAATTGCATGGCAGAAATGGTGTTGCCTCCGAAACTTTCCTTCACTTGCATCTTTTTTTTCAGACGGAAAAAAGTGTCGTGTTTCATCAACATGTTGTGACATCTGTTTCACAACTTTTGTTTCAACAATTTTATTGCATATAATTATTTTAGAAAAAACACTTTTGATTTTTTTCTTCTTCATTTGGTTGGACTACAAAGGAAAAACTTTGGTGCTACATTTTCGTCGCGGAATCAAATATACCGATGTTAGGGGATGGAACTGCATTAAGTCTTTCCAGAAAGTTATGTTTGTTTCAGCC